>JAINVK010000212.1:0-84338 GCA_030068075.1 Paguma larvata
ACTTTCACTTTTCACCTGCGCTGCCTGAGGGGCAGGCTGTCACCAGTACTGCCCTGGGAAGGGGCCTACTTGAGTTCCTCCTCTCTCTGTCTCCAAACCCATCTCTACCCTGCTTCAGTGGTGTCCCTGGTTTTCCATCAGGCTGGCTGGGCTTCCAGAAGTTATCTCCAATGAGTGTCTCCCTGTTTTGTACTTTCCAGCTGTGCTGCCCCCAATTAGCAAGTAAGGGTGGGCAGGTTCCTCAACTTTCTTGGATCTGCAATCCCCTTCAAGGTCCCGTCCACTTACTTTCTGGTGCACAGGTGGGTAGAAATCTCCTGGGTGCCCTGGTGTGATGAGCAGAGGCACTTCTGTTTGGTTACGAAGGTCAGATTAGTTGTAAATAAAAGGGGAGAGGAAAGAAGGAAGACTCTTGCAGTCACGACGCTGACGTCACACTTGGCCCTGATCCTGCCTCTCCACTCACCCTAACCTTGATCCTAAACATGACCTTCACCCTGACAATGACCTGACTTCGACCTTCACCCTGATGTTGACATTGCAGCTTATCCTTAACCTGACTCTGAATCTGGCATTCACCATGATACCTACCCAGAATCGACCCTTACCTTCACTTTGACTCTGATCTGTTCTCATCCTGAACCTGAATTATGCCCAACCTTCACAGTAATCCTGACCCTAATGTTCAAACTGAGTCATGATTGACATTCACTCAGCCAGTTTACCTTAAACTGACCCTGATGTTCATCCCGAACCGCTGATTATGACCTCGACCCAGATCATGAAACTTACCCTGACCCTGCTCCCTGTGATGCCTACTTTCACACCAACCTTGACCTTCAGGGTGACCTTGACCCTCCCCCCCCACCCTGACTCTGCAGCTAATCTCAACCTGATTCTGACCTTAGCCCTCACCTCCACACTAAATTTGCCCCTGCACTTGACCCGCACCTTCACGCTTGCATTGGTTTTCCACGGCTGCCACGATGCATTACCATCAGCGTAGTGGCTTAAAGTGACATGGGTGTATTTGTCACAGTTCTGCAGGTCAGAAGTCAAACCTAGGTCTCGCTGAGTTAAAACCAAGGTTTCAGCAGGGCTGCATTCCTTTCTAGAAGCGTTTCAGATGCAAGAAAGGACTGTGAGCCATGGAAAGCAGGAGTCCTCCACGAGGTGGACAAGGCTACCAAAGGGACTCTCCCCTTGAGCCTCCAGAAGGAACACAGGCCTGGCAACCCACACTAGACTTCTGAGCTGCACAGCTGTAAGATAAGAGATTTCTGTTGTTTCAGGCCGCTGAGTTTGTGGAAATTTCTTCAAGCTTCAATAGAAAACTAATGCAGTACTCAACCTCTAGGCATCAAAAGTCTCTTTTCTTTTGCATTTGTAAAACAGATGTGGGCTGAGTCCCACTAAAGAGGAACATTGGCTTCTGCCAGCGCCTTTGACCCTCACGGTGTATGTACACAGTCCCCGCTGCAGACTCTTCTGTAGCATTTATCACACACTCTCGTGGAGGAGTGACTTGCTGGCTTTTCATTTAATCTCTGACCCCCTGTGTCCTCAGATGGCAGACTCTCTGAGGACAGTATGTGGCATGGTGCACATGAGCACAGAGCAGGTCTTGGAGAACCCCTTTGCCAGGCTCCACCTGGGCCTGTGGTCTCCAGCTTTCCTCCCCATCCTAAGTGTAGCTGTCCTGCATGGCTCCCTCCAGAGCCGATCTCTGCTAATGCCCTCCCGGGAGAAGGTGTGGCCCAGCTTTCCCTGTCAGGAGGCCTGAGGAAGGGGATAGATGGGAGCATGTGGGGTCCTGGGCCAGCACAGAGACGGTTGTGTGTAATAGGTGGTGTGTATTCTCGTTTGCCCAGGCTCTGCCCTGCAGGGAGCAGAGAGGAGGGGGCATGGGAGAACCCGTTCAGGTCCCTATCCCCCACTGGGCCTGTGCGGTGGTGCGTTGATAAATGTGTAATAACTTGCTCTCCCAGAGGAGGGCGGGGGAGACCTCTGCTGGTTACAGTGGTGTAAATATTCCCACACGGTTGATTTCAAGACACTAGTCATATCCCTGAAAGCAGAGTTGGAAAGTCTGGGATGTCTTCTCCGACACAACCAATTCTCAAATCTCTGATTCTCCAACAACTGGGACACCAACAATTCAATGCTGTTGTGACATTAGCTGCTCATAGTTATCATCAGACCCACAAGTTAAAGGGCTCAGGGATTGCCATGCCCAGTAGGCAGTGGGGTCAAGGTGGGGCCAGCAGGTTATAAGTTTCAGAGTCAGATCGACCCTGGTTGGGGTCTTGGCCCAACCAAGCCATTCTCCTCCCACGAGTTGCTGTGACGACAGTAAGAATGCTCAGTTTCTGGCAGCCACTGTGTTGGCAGAAACGGTGATGGGGAGGAGGAGGAGAAATCGACCCCATCCTGCTAGGCAGCACCTCAGAGGCAGGGGGTGCCCCCACAGGACACTGTCACTTCTAGAGCTTGGTCTTCCATAGCCCCCAACTGTAAGACCTTCTTCCTGGGGTGGGCTCGGCTCTTTTTCCTTCCATCTCACCCTGTCTATGGACTCACCTCAAACAGAAATCTGTAGCAGAGTACCGATGGCTGGAGGGCCCTTCCCATGCTCTGGACACATAGCCCTAGCAGGCTAACACTGTCAGTACTACAATTTGCTAGTGACAGCAGTTGCAGCCACAGCATCCCTAGGGTGTGGCATAGTATGCATGAGCACAGAGCAGGTCTCAGGGAACCCCGCTGCAGGGTTCCACCTGGCCTACGCTGATTGTCAAGACCATTGTTCACTCAGCGGACACAGGTTTACTGAGTGAGGAACCATGATCTGTCCTGTGCCCTGAGGACGCTAAGAGGATCCCTCTTGGTGGGGGCCATTGAGGGGTTCGACTGGTGCTAAGGGAAGGATGGCAACTTGACCTGGACGAGCCAGGAAAGACTCAGCAGAGAAGCTGAACTGAGATTTGAAGGGATTTTCCAGGCAACGGGGACAAGGCACCAATGTGGAAGGAACTGGGTGTCTGTGAGTTTCGGGCAGGTATCCAAGTATTGGGAAAGCAATGGTGAAAACAGGTTTTATCAGGTTTCATTTCTTTTCAAAGAACACCCCAATTGTGTGACCATTTTTGTATCCCAAGGTGGCTGCCTGAGCACGTTTCTCGAAGAGGTTCATATGACCTCTCGGAAAATAAACGTCGGTGAAGATGAAGAGAAATTGGAGCCCTTGCATATTGTTGGTGGGAATGTAAAATGTTGCAGCTATTATAGAAAATGGTCTGGAGGTTTCTGAAGAAATTAAATATCTATCAATTACCATATGATGCAGCTACTTCACATTTTAAAATTTAAATTCAAGTTAGTTAACATACAGTGTAGTCTTGGCTTCAGAAGTCAAACCCAGTGATTCATCTCTTACCTGTGACACCCAGTGATCATCCCCAAAAGTACCCTCCTTAATGCCCATCACCCATTTAACCCATGCCCCCACCCACTGCCCATCCAGCAACCCTCAGTTTGTTCTCCGTATTTAAGAGTCTCTTATGATTTGCCTCCCTCTCTCTCTTTTTTAAGTTTATTTTTAAGACAGAAAGAGAGAAAGGGGGCAAGGGTGGGGTGGGGGAAAGGGCAGAGAGACACACACGCAGAATCTGAAGCAGGCTCCAGGCTCCGAGCTGTCAGCACAGAGCCCGACGCAGTGCTGGAACTTGTGAACTGCAAGATGGTGACCTGAGCCGAAGTCGGATGCTCAATTGACTGAGCGACCCAGGCGCCCTCCTCTCTGTTTTTATACTATTTTTCCCTCCCTTCCTCTATGTTAATCTGTTGAGTTTCTTAAATTCCACATAAGAGTGAAATCATATGGTATCTTCCTTTCTCTGACTGACTTATTTTGCTTAGCATAATACACTCTAGATCCATCCACATTGTTGCAAATGCCAAGATTTCATTCTTTTTCATTGCTGAGTAGTATTCCATTGTATACGTATATCACTTCTTCTTTATCCATTCATAAGTTGATGAAGATTTTGGTTCTTTCCATAATTTGGCTATTGTTGATAGCACTGCTATAAACATTAGGGTGCATGTGCCCCTTTGAATCAGCAGTTTTGTATTCTTTGGATAAATGCCTAGTACTGCAATTGCTGGGTCATAGGATAGTTCTATTTTTAATTTTTTGAGGAACCTCCATACTGTTTTCCAGGGTGAGTGCACCAGTTTGCATTCCCACCAGCAGTGCAAAAGAGATCCTCTTTCTCTGCATCCTCGCCAACATCTGTTGTTGCCTGAGTTGTTAATGTTAGCGATTCTGACAGGTGTGAGGTGATATTGTGGTTTTGATTTGTATTTCTCTGATTATGAGTGATGTTTAGCATCATCATGTGTCTGTTAGCCATCTGGATGCCTTTAGTTTTGTTGATTGTCTCCTTCACTGTGCAGAAGCTTTTTATCTTGATGAGGTCCCCATAGTTCAGTTTTTGCTTCTATTTCCCCTGCCTCTGGAGACATGTCAAGTAATAAGTAAGAAGTTGCTATGGCCAAGGTCAAAGAGGTTGCTCCCTGTTTTCTCTTGTAGGATTTTAATGGTTTCCTGTCTCACATTTACGTCTTTCATCCATTTTGAATTTGTTTTTGCATATGGTGTAAGAAAGTGGTCCAGTTTCATTCTTCTGCATGTTGCTGTCCAGTTTTCCCAGCACCATATGCTGAAGGGACTGTCTTTTTTCCCATTGGATACTCTTTCTTGCTTCGTTGAAGATTAGTTGGCCATATATTTGTGGGTTCAATTCTGGGTTCTCTATTCTATTCCATTGATCTGTGGGTCTGTTTTTGTGCCTGTACCATACTGTCTTGATGATCACAGCTTTGTAAAATAGCTTGAAGTCTGGAATTGTGAGGCCTCAAGCTTTGGTTTTCTTTTCAATATTACTTTGGCTATTCGAGGTCTTTTCTGGTTCCATACAAAGTTTAGGATTGTTTGTTCTAGCTCTGTGAAGAATGCTGGTGTTATTTTGATAGGGATTGCATTGAATGTATAGATCGCCTTGGGTAGTATTGACATTTTAACACTTGTTCTTCCAATCCATGAGCATGGAACATTTTTTTATTTCTTTGTGTCTTCTTCAGTTTCTTTCATAAGCTTTCTATAGTTTTCAGCATACCTAGGTTTATTCCTAGGTATCTTATGATTTTGGTGCAATTGTAAAAGGGATCAATTCCTTGATATCTCTTTCTGCTGGTTTATTATTGGTGTATAGAAATGCAACCGATTTCTATACATTGATTTTACATCCTGCGGCTTTGCTGAATTCATGTATCAGCTCTACCAGTGTTTTGGTAGAGTCTTTTGGGTTTTCCATGTAGAATATCATGTCATCTGTGAAGAGTGAAAGTTGGACTTCTTCCTTGCTGATTTAGATGCCTTTTATTTGTTTTTGTTGTCTGATTGCTGAGGCTAGGACTTCCAGTACTATGCTGAAAACTGTGGTGAGAGTGGACATCCTGTCATGTTCCTGATCTTAGGGGAAAGCTCTTGGTTTTCCCCCATTGAGGATGATATTAGCTGTGGGCCTTTTATATATGGCTTTTATGATATTGAGGTATGTTCCTTCTATCCCTACTTTTTTGAAGTTTTTTTTTTTTTTTTTTATCAAGAAAGGATGGTGTATTTTGTCAAATGCTTTAGTGTATCCATTGAAAGGGTCATATGGTTTTTATCCTTTCTTTTATTAATGTGGTGTATCACATTGATTGATTTGCAAATATTGAACCAGACCTGCAGCCCAGGAATAAATCCCATATGATCATGGCAAATAATTCTTTTCATGTACTGTTGAATTTGGTTTGCTAGTATATTATTGAGAATTTTTGCATCCATGTTCATCAGGGGTATTGGCCTATAATCCTTTTTAATGAGGTCTTTGGTTTGAGAATCAAGGTAATGCTGGCTTCATAGAATGGTTTTGGAAGCTTTCTTTCCATTTCTTTTTCTTTTTTGGGGGGGTGAGGGGGACAGTTTGAAGAGAATAGGTATTAACTTCTTTAAATGTCTGGTAGAATTCTCTAGAAAGCCATCTGGCCCAGGACTCTTATTTATTGGGAGATTTTTGACAACTGGTTCAATTTCTTTGCTGGTTATGCGCCTGTTCAAATTTTTTATTTCTTCTTGCTTTGAGTTTTGGTAGTGTGTGAGTGTCTAGAAATTTGTCCATTTCTTCCAGTTTGTTGGTGTATAATTTTTCATAGTATTCTCTTATAACTGTTTGTATTTCTGTGGTGTTGGTTGTGATTGCTCCTCTTTCATTTGTGAATTAATCTATTTGGGTTCTCTCTTATTTTTGAGAAGTCTGGCTAGGGATTTATCAATTTTGTTTATTCTTTAAAAAAAAACACCTCTTAGTTTCATTGATCTGTTCCACTGTTTTGTTTTTTCATATTCTAATTTGTTTATTTCTACTCTAATTTTTATTATTCCCTTCTGCTAGCTTCGAGCTTTATTAGCTGCTCCTTTTCTAGGTCCTTTAGGTGTAAGTTTAGGTTATATATTTGGGACCTTTCTTGTGTCTTGAGATAGGCCTGAACTGCAATGTATTTTCGTCTTAGGACTGCCTTTGCTGCATCCCAAAGAGTTTGGAGTTATGTTTTTGTTTTCATTGCTTCCATGTATTTGTGAATTTCTTTAATTTCCTGGTTAACCCATTCATTCATTCTTTAGTAGGATGTTCTTTAACCTCCATGTATTTGAGGGCTTTCCAAATATTTTTCCTATTGTTGATTTCAAGTTTCATAGCATTGTGATCTGAAAATTTGAATGGTATGATCTCCATCTTTTTTGTACCTGTTGAAGGCTGATTTATGACCTAATAGGTGATCTATTTTGGAGAATGTTCCATATGCATTTGAGAAGAATGTATATTCTGCTGCTTTAGGATGAAATGTTCTGAATGTATCTGTTAACTCCATCTTGTCCAGTGTGTCATTCAGAGCCACTGTTTCCTTATTGATTCTCTGCTTAGATGATCTGTCCATTGCTGTGAGTGGAGTATTAAAGTCTCCTACAATAATAGAACTGTTATCAACAAGTTTGCTTATGTTTGTGATTAATGTTTTATATATTTTGGTATTTCAAGATGGGTGCATAAATATTTACAATTGTTAGCTCTTCTTGATGGACAGACCCCTTAACTTTGATATAATGACCTTCTTCATCTCTTCTAACAGTCTTTGTTTTGAAATCTAGTTTGTCTGATTGAAGCATGGCTACTCTGACTTTCTTTTGATGTCCATTAGGATGATAGATGGTTCTCCATCCCCTCACTTTCAATCTCCAGGTGTCCTTAGGTCTAAAATGAGTATCTTGTCAGCAGCATATAGCTGGATCTTGTTTTTTTTAATTCATTCCGATACCCTATGTCTTTTGATTGCGGCATTCAGTCCATTTACTTACAGTGATTATTGAAAGATATGAATTTAGTGCCATGTGTTACTTGTAGGTTTTGTGTTTCTGGTGCAAAAAAGAAGCCTGGCTGCACTTCAAGGGGCATGGTGTATTCCCAGTTGTCCCCAGTCCAGAAAGGGGCATCTTTGCCTGTTTCCTCTGCCCCAACAAGGTTAGGCTAGGGAGTTCCAGCTCCTGCCAAATTTCCCTGAGATGTCACCCAAGATCTTTTGAGATTTGAATTTATATCTCATAGATATTGCCTTATATCTGGCAAGATTTGCCATACATCACATAGATTTGAAAAAAGGGAAACTTGGCTCCATTTTAGGGAGGCAGGTGTTGTCCCAGCCATCAATTTGAAAACGACCATCTTTGTCTGTTTCTCCTGCTCAGATGAAGCTGGTAGTTCCCATGATATGTCACCTGAGATTTTGCAATATTTGGTCTTACATCTCTCCAGATTTGCCCTAGGTCACATAAGATTTGTTCAAAGGGAAGCATGGATGTGTTTCAGGGATGCAGATGTTGTCTAGCCATTCCGAGTCCAGAAATGGTCATCTTTGCAACGTTCCCATGCCCAAAGGAGCTGGGCTTGGGAGTTTGTCTCCTGCTGTTTCTGCCATATGAGATTTCCTGATATTTGGAGTTAGATCTCACGAGATTTGCACTGGGTCACAGGAGATTTACAAACAAGGAAGCCAGGTACTATTTTGGGGGCAGGGCAATGTGGTTCCAGCAGGCTCCAAGCTGGAAATGGGCATCCTTGCCCATTTCCCATGCCCAAATGAGGGTGGGCTAGGGAATTCCGGTTCATGTTTAATCCCTTCAGATGTCACCCAGGTTCTTGTGAGATTTGGCCTTAGATCTCACAAGATTCGTCTTTAAATCAGGTGAGATTTTTCAAAAGATAAACCAGGCTGCTTTGCAAGGGGGCAGGTGTTGTCCCAGCAGTCCCGATTCTGGACATGGCCATCTTTGCCTGTTTCTCTTGCCTGAAAGAGCCTAGGGTTGGGACTTCTAGCTCCTGCCCTGTGTCCGTGATAGGTCACCTGAGATCTAGCAAGATTTGGACATAGGACTCATGAGATTTGCCATAGGTCATGCGAGCTTTCCCAACGGGGAAGCCTGGATACTTTTCAGGGTGGAAGGTGTGGTCCCAGCCCTCCTGAATCTGGAAATGGAAATCCTTGACTATTTCCCCTGCCCCAGCTAGGCTGAGCAAAGGTGTTCCGGCTCTTGCCCATTTCCTACCATATGTCACATGAGATCTAGTGAGATTTGGACTTCGATTTCTTGAGATAGGGCCTCAGATCTCATGAGATTTGCCAACAGGAAAGGCTGGCTGCTTTCCAGGGGGGCGGGCAGGTAGGATCCCAGGATTCCCACATCTGAAAATGTGTATCGTTGCCCGTTTCCACTTCTCGCAAGAGGCTGGCTAGGAAGTTCTGTCTCCTACCTAGGTCCTGCAATATGTCTCCCATGATGTCAGGAGAACTGGACTTAGAACTTGCAAGATTTGCAAACACGGAGGTGTTTGAGTTTGGGAGCCAGCTGATGTTGTGGGCCGGGCATAGGTTTGGGTGCAGGACCCGCATCTGCAGCTCCATCCTGGTTGAGTAGATATCCTGATGAACTTCTGAATTCCTGGCTGAGTAATTCTGTGCTGGTCACATTCTTTCTTCAGATGTGGGAGGTGGATCCTGTTAAAACAAGAGCCCTGACTAGGGTTAGGGTTAGGTCCTGGAGGTGGCAGACGCCAACCGCCAACAATGCAGTGATCTCCCTACAGGGCCCAGTTGAGGGTGCATGTTGGGGTGCGAGTCATGCATAGGGTTTGGGCTCAGGTGCCTGCAGATATTTGGGCTGGGTTAGGTTTTCAGCTCAGGATTGCCTACTACATCACCATCCTGGCCATTTAAACATCATGGCAATCTTCTGGGTTCCTCGCTGAATAATTCTGGAGAGGTCCTGGGCCACAAATCCATTTTTTTCTTAATGTAGTACGTGGGACCCCTTAAAGCCAGAGCCATGGCTAGGGTTAGGGTTAGGTCAAGGGAGGTGGCAGCGGTCAAACTGCCAGGAATGCAGTGATCTCGCAGGGGGCACTGAGTTGAGGACAGCTGTTAGCGTGCTGGACTGGCTTAGGCTTTGGGTTCTAGGGACAGCCCACAGGATGGAGGCATGGCTCTGTGACAAGGAGGGAGGCCTCAGAGAAGACCCTTCTGCACCCTCTTTCCATCTGGGTGGGGCTTCAAGGCTGTGATGCAGAGGGAGACTCTGTGCAGTTAAAGGTGATGGTTGGAGTGTCTTCTGGCAGGAAATTAGTAAATTCTTCACCGTTCTTGCCACTCTTCCCAGGATTCGGCTCCTTCCAGCTGAACACATCATGACCGAGGAGGCCTGTGTCACTTTGTGGGGGGCTGAGCAGGGTTGCGAGTACTCATCAGTGTCTACTCTGGCCAGGGTTGCCTGTCCTTGATACTCAGGGGGCCTCCGTGACTCCATCCCTGATGGTAACGTTTTCCACTTCTCCCAGGGCCTGTCTGGGAGACAAGAAATCCTCTTGAGAGGCACCTAATCTGGAACATGCCTGGTACAGGGACTCTGACGGGGGAGAATCTGTGTCTGCACGGTCCCCTGTCCATGCTGAGGACAGTGGCCAGCAGCGGGCCACCTTTGGGTGTCTGTCCCAGGAAGGGCAACACTTGCAGCTGCTGCCTGGCCTGGGTCTCTGAGGCATCAGTGGTTCCCATGCACATGAGCAGAAGCTGGGCCTGTCATCCACGTGTGGCCCATGACAGTGGCAGCTTTGTGATCCCCTGTGCCCCGTCCAGTCTCTGCATTGGCGAGTGCACACCTGAGCAGCAGGTCAGCCTAGGGCAGGGGCCACTGTCCGCAGGGCCCGTCCCGCAGCACTTTCAGAGCAGAGCTCGCACTTGTCAGACCTTCTGAGTGGGGGGAGTCAGTCTTGGTCCCAGAGATCCCGGAGGTCTACCTAAACTCCCGAGCCTCAACTTCCTCCCCTGCAAAATGTGGGTATGGCTCCCAGCTTTCAGGATTTGGGGAAGAATGAAGGAAATCACATCGTAAGTGACTAGCATAGCGGAGGAACTCGGCGACAGTCATCATGATGTGCTTTTCAGGGCGTATTGACGTGTGATGGAGAACAGGGAGGAGCTGTGATAAATTTCAGGCACCTTGGCTCAGGCAAGGGGGCTCAGACTCATGTCTCTGCTGCCAGGACAAAGCCCCTCCCTCCCATGGGTGCTGCTCATGACCCGAGGGTCCCCCTCAAAGGGCGGGCTGTATAGCCCTGAGTAGGGCACAGGGTCTGGGCTGCTGAGGTAAGTTGGTTGTCGCATTGTAGAAGGGAGCATGATGGGTTTGGGGGCCTGGGGACCTGGGAGCTGGGGGTGGGGAAGGAGACAGAGACAGCAGGGAGAGAGGTGGGGGAAGGGAAATGGATGGGGGATGGAGTGCCTTCTGTGCAGGGCACTGAGCATGTGTAAGTGGGCTGGGCACCTGTGTGCTGGCTATCGGATGCATACAGAAACCACACTGCCACACCGCCACGGGTCCCAGGTGGGGTGCCCAGGTGGGGCCCAGGGTTGGAGGACCCTGCTAGTGTGCATAGGGGATATGGCCAGAAAGCCCCTCAGGGACACATGGCCTGGGGGCGAGAGAGCGAGAGTCTTTCCCCCTGTAAGAAGTATCCTGCACTTGCTGGCCCAGGGTCTTTCTCTGGGTGACACGCAGGGGAAGACACGCTCCTAACAGGAAGTCGCACTTCTCCTTTTAGAAATGCAGCTGACAAACACTTGCAGGGAAGAAAGCACACAGGTTGGGGAGCGTGGTCTGGCTCAACCCTGCTGCTGAGGTCCTGAAGGCTCATGACAAGCACAGAATCGTCATTGTTTGGGACATATCTGTGTCCGTGTGTCCCCCCATTGTCAAATGAGCTGGGCACACACACATCTCACTAGGCCAGTCAAGTCGTCTGTCCCCACTTCAACTACATCATCGTCATGCACAATCACACACATGCGTCCCCACGGTTTGTACAGACACTGAGGAAGTGATGGTCACGGGTTTGAAAAAGCAGTTCCAAACTCAGGTTGGGGTTTTCTCCATCTACCTCACGAGAAATTGTATGTTACACATACCGTGTCAGGTGCCTGCATCTTCCCTGAAATGAAGCAGGTGACTTAGTCTGGGTTCCTCTGAAAGTAGGAGTTTTTTGGGAAGATGATTCCAGGAAGCACAAGGCAGGAAGGGGGAGATGCTGCAGGGCAAGGAGAACAGACACCACAGCTGCTTTCGTGTGCAGGTCACCGTTGTGAGTGATCGGGCTCTGTCTCACGGGGTCCCTCTGTGACCCCAGGGGACACCCTAAATTGTCCTCCGTGCGTGGCAGGACAGGTTTGCTCCAGGGTCGCGGATGCCCCTGCACTTCCAGGGTGCACCTGCCTGTGGAGACGTTCCCTCCATGCTGGAAAGGAGCCCCCCGCAAGGGAGCCAGGATGCTGCCCCCCCACCCGCTGCCGTCGCAGAGCTCAGGTGGGTCGTGGGAATTCAGAGTGAGGCACCAGCAACATAAGCTCACAGATTGTATTTAAAAACCGAAGTGACAGGTCAGTGATCCTTGGAAACTGGCCATTTGTTTTAAGCATGTGAATAATTGACCCGATCTCTCCCACATTGCCGCAGTACATTCCAGAACTCTGCCCTGGCACTCCCCTCCCTGGGAGGAAGTGGGCCGGCACGCCTCCAGCCATCTGCTCTACAAGCAGGAGGGCCCCAGGCTCGCCGGGGAGGTGGGATTCCAAGAGCAAAAGTAGCAGCCCCCTCCCCGTCATGCGAGATGGAAAAGACGCCCACACCAGAAAAAAGAGAACTCTATCTTAGAAAAAAGAAGTGGCAGCCCCTCCCTTCCCCGTCTCAGGTTGGGGTGTAAGAAGCCTCGTTTCTGGGTCTTAGAGGGTGAGGACAGACTTCCAGTGAAGGAAGGATCGTCACTGGCCCCCTTCCTGGACACCCCTACAATGACCATACAGATGGGAAAGAGATAAGCCTGTGGAACACCAACCAAGGACTTGTATCCAAATATGCAGAGCGCTATGACAAGCCAAGAAGAGAAGACATCCCAGCGGAAAAACGGGCAGAATATTCGGGCGACCGCACAATATGGGTGCGCGTGGCATGTCCACGTGATGGGACGCTGTGGAGCCATCAGAATGAGCAAGCCCGGCCGGGCTCATCACCGCCTGGGAGAGCTGCACACCCCTGGGAGCCAGAACTGGGGACGGAAACCAGTGGCAGGCCACATGAAGCCCCGTGACCATGCTCTGCCACTGAGGGCAACAGGTGGCTCCTTCTCTGAAGTGATGCTGGAGGAACGGGGTGGCAGTCTGCTGGTTTTCCTTGCAGGCCCGGGGCTTTTTCAATTTGTGCCTCTCTCACCTTGGTAATAATAAACAGGAATTAAAGGAAAACTCTAAAATCAACTCAGGGAGTCAACATGGAGTGCAGGCTGCCCCAGTCACGCGGGCTGAACAGTTGGTGGATCCTGGGTGGACTCACGTGGCCCCAGCCCATGGCGGGCCCAGGGGAGGGCAGGGCTGGCAGCCAGGCGCTGAGGTGGTGCATGCACTCAGGTTGATGCTGCTGTGCTCACGACTTGAGGTACTTCACTGCCCACGTGTGACACGTGCTTCCGATCCCTCCACTCAGCCCCATTCATAGACCTCGTGTGAGCACCTGACCAACACACACAGACATGCACAAGTCAGCAAAGGTGACCCGGGGGTTTGAGGGCACAAGGTTTACACAAGAGAAAGGGGAACGCTGGCCCTCCCCAATAGGTGAGCACATTCACACATGTTCACACACATGCATACAGGGGCACACATGCACATATACAGACATACACACAATGCAACATACAAGAACACACAAGCATCCACACACATTCGTATACATCCATGGACACATATACAGGCACATGTACGCACATTTGTATACATGCACACACATACATGCATGCGCACATACATGTGTATGCACGCACAGACATACACACACGTGCACACTCATGTATATACATTCATGGACACATGTACATGCAGACACATTTGCATACACACATGGATACACATACATGCACATGCACACATTTGTATACATGCATGGACATGTGTACATGCACACAGCGATTTACATACATGTACGGACACCTGTACCTGCACCTGCACACACATTTGTATACATGCAGGGCACATGTACATGTACATGTAAATGCACACACATTTGTATACGTGAAGGACACATTTACATGTGCACACAGATTTACATACATGCATGGACACAGGTACAGGCACATGCACACACATTTGTATGCATGCACAGACACATACATGCACGTGGACACACATTTGTATACATGCATGGACACAGATACATGCACACACATTTATATACATGTACATTTGCGTGTACACACATTTGTATACATACGTAGACACATGTACATGTACATGCACACACACATAACACATACACACAACACACAACCACACATACCTCAGGTGCACCATGCATGTGCTTTCAGGGGCAGCAGGTGGTGAGTGGTGGCCATAGCCCTTGGCAGAGCTAGGAGCAGGGGTGACACATCGGTAGATCTAGATCCCACACTGGGGGACACTGTATGGCAAATACTGTCTTTCAAGGACATCAGTCCTTCCAGACCACTGAGGGGGCAACTGAGGCCTCTGAAAGTGATCTATCAGGTCTGGCAACCATGGGGCAAGGGAACAGTATGATGTGTTCCTTGTCTCCCCCCACATGCGACCTACCTGATCTCAGGTCCCTGACATGCATTCCAGGGATCAGTGCCCATGCCTGTGGCCACTGGGGCAGGGGGAGGAAGAAGGGGGCCGGGAGCCGGCAGTCTCAGAGGGAGGGAAGAACATGAAGGCATGGCCTCTGACTACCACGCTGTCCTGCCCTGTCACCCAGCTTCCTGCCCCATGTGAGGGTCACCCACCCTTTCCCACTTCGGACAGCCATACAGGCTGGGCCTGCAGGGGAAAAAGTTTTGTCGCTACCATCCCCTCCCTCTGTCGATGACCTGCAGACACTCATGGCCTGGACATGTTACCGGCACCTCAAGGAAGCCTGCCCTCCCCCCTGCCAACACCCCAGAGCCCACCCCAAAATCTAGGCTCAGGTTCCCCCACAAGCACCCCTGGGAGCATCCCCAGTTAGTGGAACTGATGGTGAAACAGTCCTGTGCCTGGTCACTCAGCTCCCTGCCGAGAATCTTTGACCCTGGGTGCTCTGCCCCTCCCGGGGCTCAGCTCCGCACCTGGGAGTGCACCACAAGCCCTCTGGCCAGCCAGCTGCCCGCCTTGGAGGGACCTCACTGTCCGGCCTCACCCCCTTGCAGCAAAGACAACATCGCACTGTCTGCAGCTACAGGAACCAGAAATGGCAGACTTTCAGCAACTTGTCAAGAGGCAGAAAAGGAGAGGGAGCCCGCCTCTGCCCACTAAGCCCACCATCAGCTCCCAGAGACAGGGAAGGCATTTTGGCAGGCAGCGATAGTTGGTCTGGCCTTGACTTATTGTGAGGAACACATTTTGCCTCATTCTACAGGTGAATCTCAGGTCCTCACACTGGATGGCATAGATGCTGCAGAGCAACGTTAAACCCAGGGAGACCCGACTGCTGGTGCCTGCAGCCCGGGCCCAGCAGACAGCGTGCACGTCACCGTGGGGCAGGCATGGCTATAGAAGAGCGGCTGCACAGGGGAGCGGCAGAGAGGGGGGCATGAGCAGGGTGAAGACTGCCTCTGTGCATCTACCATGCTCAGGGAGCCTGGGGTCCTGAGGGTGAGGAGGAACATCAGGTTTCTACTTCCCCAGACCTTCGAGTCTGAGAAAGAGAAGGCAATGCCCAGAGGATGGAGGCAGCAGCAAAAAGCACGTGCCTCATGGTTCAGATGGTCAGGCACCGTCTTTCAAGGTGTCCTGCCTCCTGTGGGCTTGTAGCCATTGCAGGGAGCGTCCCTGCCACTGGGGACCTGCAGCTAATGCTCACGGCCCTGGGCGTCTCAGTGAACAGTCAGTGTGGCCATCAGCATGGGGTGGAATGCTGACCAATCCATCTGCCGAGAAGCAAGATCTACTTCTCGAGATGAGGATGGACTCCTCTCCCCCTTAATCACTGGTGGAAGGGGAGGGGTGGTTAATGAATGCTAAGGAAGCAAGTAGGCGTTCACAGCTTCACAGCACTCTTGCTTTCCAGGTGAGGTCTCAGAACCACCAGCAGCATCCCCCTCACCGGGGATCTTGTTGGACTGTGGAGTTTGGATGCCCACCTTCTGCCTGCCAACTCAGAACTTGCATTTGCCAAGATGCCCAGTGTGGGATGGCGGCCAGCCCCCAGTGGGGCAGACAGGAATGTGCAGAGGTAGACTAGGTGGCCCATATGGGGACGGAAAGTCAATCTTCACAGCACTGATTTGCCACTGGGAGTCAAAGGCAAGATCATCAGCCAGCAGAGGTGTAAAGAAACAGGGTGCATCCCTCGAGGAGAGTGGTTTAGACAACAGGAGAGAGTGTAACATGACCACAGGTGTGGATGACTCACCCTGGCTGAGGACACATGGTGGAGAATACCATGAATGTGTCCCCAACCCATAAGGTGGCAATTTCATCCACCTGTGCGTGCATTTTAACCTAGATGTGAAAGTGGGATGTCTGATGCAAGCTTGGGAGGGTGGCAGAGCCTGTGTGGTTGAGGGGGGAGGCAAAACAGTGGTTGAAATTATGCATGAGTTCTGCAGGGGAGGAGGTTGCTAAGGGCTGGGGGACAGGAGGGAAGGACCACAAGACTCAGGACTCAACACTGTCATGGATCCAGGGACATGGGAGGGAGTGCCGGAGCCATGGGGTGACACAGGACACGGTGCACTGGGAGTCAAGCTCAGAGACAATGCATCTGCAGGTGGCAGGTTGCATCTCTGTTGTCTGATGGCTCCTGGAACTCAGCCTCTGTGGTTTGACTTATTTTCATTAGGGACGTTTTGGTGATTAGTGATGTCTATCCATGTGGTTTTATGATTTAAAAAGTAATATTGATCTACTAGAAAATTGGAAACTTGTACAGAAATAAGCCCAGTCACCCCTGAAATGCACCATCCCAGTCCTGAAAATGTCATGGCAAACTTCTGAGTTCCTGAATAATTCTGCACAGGTCATGGGCCCCAAATCTATTTTTTCCTCAGATCTAGGAGATAGAACCCCCTTGGGGCCAGGGAATGGGTGGGGTTAGAGTTAGGTCTTGGGAGGCAGCAAGAGTGGAACCACCACCAGTTCAGTGATCTCCCTGGAGGCTTGAGTTGAGGGCATGAGTTAGGGTGTGGGACAGGCTTAGGGTTTGGGATCATGGTCATGGTATGTTCCAGGCTTAGGTTTTGGTACAGGGTCCCATTCTTCAGCTCCACTCTGACCCTGGAAATGTCATGGCAAACTAGGTTCTTGCTGAGTAATGCTGGGCCTGTCACCGGCTCCAAGTCCGTTCTTTTCTCAGACCTAGCAGTTGGGACCCCTTAGGGCCAGAGCCGTGGCTAGGGTTAGTCTTAGGTCCCAGGAGGTGTCACGAGCTCAACCACCAGCGCTGCAGTGATCTCCCCGGATGGCTGTGTTGAGGGTGCATGTTATAGTACAGGTCAGGCTTAGGGTTCAAGTTCAGAGTCTGATGATTGTGTATGCCAGGGTTAGGTTTTGGCTTAATCCACTTCTGCAGCACCATCCTGGCCATGTAAAAGTCATGGCGAACTTCTGGGTTCCTCGCTGAATAATTCCTTTCAGGTCATGGCCCCCAAATCTGTTCTTTCCTCAGACCTAGGAGGTGGAACCCCTTTCCGGCCAAGCTATGGCTAGGGTTAGGGCTAGGTTCCAGGAGACAACAGGCTAAATGGCCAGCTGTGCTGTGATCTCCCCAGAGGGTTGAGTTGATGGTGTGTATTAGGGTGTGGGTCAGGCTTAGGCTGGCAAGGGCCAGCCAATGGTGTGACCAGGCTTAGGTTTCGGTTCAGGATGTCCTTGTGCAGCTCCATCCCTGCTGTGAAAATGTCATGCTGATTTTCTGGATCCCTTGCTGAATAGTCCTGGTCCAGTGATGGGCCACCAGTCGGTTCTTTACTCAGACCAAGGAGGTGGGCCCCCTTAGGGAAAGAGCCTTGGTTAGGGGTAGGATTAGGTCCCAGGAGGTGGCAGGGGAAAAACCAACACCAGTTCAGTGATCTCCACAGGGGGCTGAGTTGAGGGCACACGTTAGGACGCAGGACAGTCTTAGGGTTTAGGATGAGGGGACGGCTGATGGTGCATTCCAGGCTGAGGTTTTGGCATAGGATCTCCTTCAGCAGCTCCATTCCAATTCTGGAAATGTCATGATGAATTCCTGGGTTCCTTGCTGAATAATGCTGCACCAGTCATGGGCCCCAAATCCGTTCTTTTCTCAGACATAGCAGGAGGAACCCCCTTGGGGTTAGGGTTAGGTCCCAGGAGGTGTCAGGGGCCGAACCACCAACCATTCAGTGATCTCCCCGGAGGGCTGAGTTGGTGACGTGTGTTAGGGTGCGGGTCAGGCCTAGGCTTTAGGCTCAGGGGGTGGCCTACTATTTGGGCCAGGGTTAGGTTTTGGCTCAGGACCCCTATCGACAGCTCCACAGCAGCCGTGGAAATGTCAAGGTGCAATGCTGGGTTCATCGCTGAATAATTCTGTGCCAGTCATGGGCCCCTCTATCATTTATTCCCCAGACCTAAGAGATGGGCCCCTTTAAAGCCTGAGCCTGGCTAGGGTTAGGGTTAGGTCAAGGGAGGTGGCAGTGGCCAAATCACCAGCAGTGCAGTGAACTTCCCAGAGGGCTGAGTGGAGGACGGATGTTAGGGTGCATGTCAGGCTTAGAATTTGGGCTCAGGGGCCTCCTGATCATGTGGGCCAGGGCTAGGTTTTGGCTCAGTATCCCCATCTGCAGCTCCATCCCAGCCATAGAAATGTCACGGCCTTATTCTGGGTTCATCGCTTGATAATTCTGTGCCAGTCATGTGCCCCAAATTCATTCTTCCCTCACATCTATTAGGTGGGACACCTTAAAGCTGAGCCTTGGTGTAGCTTATCCCCTGAAGGGGCTGGGCAGGTGGCTTTCCCATCCAGGGCAGCCCATGGGGACTTGCCCACTCCTCTTGGGAAGCTTTTCTGGCACTGGTTTCTCCCAAGCTCATCCTTCCTTATAAGAGCTTAGAATGCCCTCTTGGTTCATGTGTGTGCAGGCCTAGAGCCTCCCAGGAGCTGGGAGCCAAGCTTCGCTGGGTCTCTGTGCAACCTCCTATCTTTGGAGGACTTCTTGTTTTTGAAGTTGACCTTATCAAGTTCCCTCTCCTGGTTTAGCCACTGTGGGCCAGCTTATTTGCCTGTTTTACACCTTTGGTTCATTTCATTAACTTATTAGCAGTGGGAAATCCAGGGTTCCTAAGCCAGAGGCTTTCATGGGCACGGTCTTCCCCTCCTGCACTGGTAGGCAGTTCCCCCTGGAGCCCCATGAAGTCTGTTCCTCTGACTGAGGAGCCTGGGGTCTCCTAGAAGGCCCCTGATTGCTGTCACCGCCTGGATCCTCCCTAAACATCACCACCTGTCAGTTTGGTCTCTGAGAATGTTCCTTCATGGTCACTTCCCTGTTGCCAGCATAGCCTGGTGTCCAGAAACAATGATGCAAGCCCCCCTAATCCTGTTTAAAGAATAGAGAGATTGATTTCAGGACAAATCACTTACCCAGATAGCGATGTAGAAGGTATTCCATTGCTAATTTGCCTTTTCAAAGAGAGGGATTTTGTAAATTTCAGACCCAGAAAACTGACTCTTCTGCCAACATGAGATAATTATCTGTCCTCCCTGAAGCAGAACGATGCTGTTTCTCTGGAGCCCCGCCCAGCCGTGTGCCTGTACTGGACACCATGTGCACAGTGAAGCTAGAGGCCCCCAGAAGAGACCGCCATGAGCCTCGCGAGGACACACAGGACCAGAGGCGGGGCAGAATGGCACTGTGTCCAGAAGGGGCCGGTGGGTCCCTGGCCAGAGAAGCCTCCAGGCCTCCCTCCCCTTTGCTGTGGTGCAGGGGGCAGAGCTCGCAGGCTGCTGGGCAGCGTTCTTGCAGAGTGTGGGATGAAGGCATGCAGCATGAGAGAGGTGCTCCAGGAGAAGCTAGTTCTGAAAGCCTCAGTCTCCCCCCTGTGCCTTCACAGTGAGAGAATGAACCTTCACTCAGCATTGTGCCCACTGGGAAGAAACATCCCCAAGGAGAGCCCCCTCCACTTCTGCACAGGGCACGTGGTGTCTCTTGTTTCTCTGTTTCTCAAGGGTGTCCAGGCATCTGGAGAATCTCTCAGGACCATACTGTGGGATCACCTTGCTAAACTCAGAGTCCTCAGGCAGTGCCACCTGCCCTTCCACGCATGCCAGGCTGCCTGTGATGCTCGAGCCCTGCATGGTGCCCACATCCTGGAAGTTTGAGAATTTTGCTAAGACCAAGTTGGGGAGGGGAGCAGCGCCACCATGCCATTTGGCCCGGGCCATTGGAGACCCCCCCCACCGCCCACCTCATCTTCTGCATGTTCCGTGGGATGTTGGTATAGCGGGCATCCTGGCTCAGGGTGACACAGCCCAGGACGGTAGAGATCAGAGTCTGGCTTAGGCTGGGGCCTGACCATGAGTCTAGGCAGTGCAGAGCCTTGCCCGAGGGAATGCATGAGCCCATCAATCTTCTCTTCATGGAGACAGGAGATATTTCTTTCTGCACCCCGTCTGCCCTTAATGAGCAGTGAGTTCAAGATCAAGATGCCCACAGATCAGGTGTCTGTGAGACCATGTTTCCTGGTTCACAGATAGCATCTCGTTGCCATGACCTCACTTGGAGAGGTGAGAGAGCTTTGTGGGGTCTCTTTTGTAAGGCCCCCACTCCCATCCATGGAGGATCCATCCCCCTGACCTAACTACCTCCCACAGGCCCCACCTCTGACCACCATCATCTTGGGTGTTGGGATTCTAACATGAGTTTGGCGGGCACATGACCATTCAGACCATAGAGGTATTGCATCTCCAGCCTAATGCCCAGCTGTCTCACGAAGTGGTCTCCACCTTCCATAGACACTGCCTTTGGAAATTCCAGATGAACCTGTCCTCTGTTCCCTGCAGTCATGTCTCCAAAGCCACAACCTTCCTTGTAGCTTCCCTGTTGGGGGTCAAGCTGCTGCACTGGCATATATTTCAGGTATAATGTAGGCCAGGTGGTTCATCTGGGCACTCACGGCTGTGCAGGTATGCTGTGATCAGGCACCCTCGTCCTTATGCCTGTGTAATGGAGTCAGTGTGTGCCATTCGCCCTGGGGCTCCTGCTTGGACTTGAGCTCTGGTCCCCACAAACAGGAAAGGCTAATGTGACAGAGAGAGACTGGACACATGAATGTTTGCACCCCTGGGATCAGGTAATGTGCTCCTTCTGTCTCATCCCTCTGCTTCTCATTGTGCCATTTGAATGTATTTAAAGAACCTTGTGATTCCAGCATACTAATTTGGTCGATGACCCTGTGTGGTCCATGACTTCTAGGAGAGATTGTCTGGCAATGCACCTGGAGGAGACGAAGCGGTGACTTCACCACTTCCTTCAGCTGCAGCTCCTCCAAGTGCTCCAGAGGTGTAAGGAGACTTCCTGCCTGCCTTTGAGAGATGGTGCAATTATGGAGGCAACTGGCCCCAGCAGACAAACCCTGTGTTCTTCCATTTCTGTGAGTCAGGCGCAAGATCTGGGCCAGCCCAGAGACAACTGTTCCTCCTGGACTTCAACCTTGGGAGATTAAATATCACCTGGTGTGTAGGGTTGTAGCCTCTGTAAGATTGAACATTTTGGCTAGTAAGAGTCAGGCACAGCCAGTTGCTCACATATGTGCATGTACCATGTGACATGTGTGTGGATAACCCAGACATCTAGGAGGCCCTAAAAAGTCACACCATGTCCAGATAGTCACACTGATAGCATGGCTTTGCATGCAGATGCAGCTCTTAGGTGTGGCCTCATAACTTCTTACTCTCTTCTGTGCTGCCTTATAAAAAGTTAGGCTGCAGGATGACTGGAACATAGACCATGGAAGGTAGGAGGTGGTTGCTCTTACAGGAGAAGCGTGCTGGCAGCAGTGACATGAGCAAGAGATGGGTGAACTGTGAGCAGAAGATCCAAGAAATAAAAAAGCCAGTAGATAGGAACAGGTGGTGTCAGGGCTGCTTTCTTGGGAATCCCATTCCTTTCTTGTTCAATGAGCCATGTCATGGCCTTGCAGACTTGTGTGTCAAAGCCCCAGTGGGACCTGGGATTGCCCAGGAGTCTCTACTGTGTGCTTGTAAGCTATAACTCAAGCTTGTGTCCTTCTCACCTCTGAGGAGCAAGGGTATCAGTGGTCCCTGCAAATTACATCCTAGGTCTTCCCAGTCGCAAAGAAATGACACTGGGACCCGGCTTCCGATGCAGCACTTTCTGACCTCAAGCTGTCGCCTCATTGGCAGCCTGGTTCATTTTTAAATAAGGCCCATGTTTGCTAATCCAGCCACACAGAAGTTAATAAGATCAAATAAGGTCCTTATATTACAGCAGTGGACATCAAATCCAATTAGATATTTCTGAAAATCTGAGCTAACAGAGAAGGGTGCTCCCACTAGTGAGTTTTCCAGAAAATGAGTCCTAACTCATGGAGCAGCAACTCAAAGATTTGGCTTATACTGGAGACCCTCCTATAAGTTCCTCTTTCATGGCTGTGTCAGATCTGCTGCTGCTGCCAAGTGGGGATCAGCCCCAGGTTGGCCTCCTGTCCATGACATTGTACACGGCCTCAGCACAAGCAGATGGGCTCCTGCATGGAAGCTGGAAGGGGGAACTAACAGCATTTCATCCCAGATGTAATTTCTAAGGGGATCCAGTGTGCAGAGCAGAGCCACCAGGTATGTGGTGCTGATGTAGAGAGATGTCCACGTTTTTGGAACAACCTCCGGACACCTCCCCCCATCCCACCTCCTCCTGTCACCAGCCGATACTGAGAAATTCCTTTACCAGGTGAGTGTGGGGCATCAGCCTAGGGAGTTCGAGGACGGCAAATTGCTCCCCACTGTGGACCTATCTGTGGAAGCATCAAGACATCTTTGACCTCAACCACTGTTTCAGGAAAACACTCGAAAAATCCAATCTCATTATTTATTTCCAAAGTTCTAAGACATATCTGAGGAAGGAAAGATCAACAACAATGCAAAGAGAGCCTCTCAGCCCAGCTCTGCTCACCGGCCCTGAGGTCCAGGGGTCCAGGGGTCCGGAGGGAAGGACTCATGGGGTTGGGGAAGACAGTTTCCTCAGCATTTCCTCCACAGGGGTGTCACTTTCTGGCTTATCTCCCTCCAGCCTGCAGATATCCAACAGGATATGTGGGCTTTTTGGAAACTTGAGAGCTCTAGTGGGTGGTGGGGGAATTCTAGGCCTGTGGTTTTGAGGAAAGATGCCTCATGGTTCAGACCCGAGGCTTGAGTGTTCTGGGAATGGGCCAGCTGTAGGTGTATTCAGAGGTCATGGACAATGCTCAGGGTTCTATGGTCAGTGGTGGGCCTGGGGTCAGTGGGCCCCCTGCAATGCCCCTCCTACACAGAGTGGGGCTTTTCTGTCTCTGTAACCCCAGTGACTGGCTGGGGTCTGTGCCATGGTAGGTGCTAAGGAGATGTTAAAAACATAATATTAGAACTAGTTCAGCCCCGTACCTGCTCCCCCCCCCCCCCCCCCACGCTATTCTGCTATCCCCCTTGAGGCCTGCTTGGCACCATGCATCTGGAGGACCAGTGCCTGGGCAGATACTGTGCCCACCAGTGGTCAACAAGAATTCCTTGAATGCCTGATGTGTTAGGGAACTGGTCTTGATCCCAGTATGAAGGCTGAGGAGAGAGTTACTGGGGTGTGGTGGGGGGTCAGAGTGAGCAAGGGAAGAGATTGGGTTCGGTGGCTGGAATCCCCCAAGACTCTGACACTTGGAGGGGCCCAGAGACGGTGTTTGTGGGTAAGGGTGCACCTTCCCTCCCCGCCCATTTTATCTCTCTCTGGCCCACCTCTCAGAAGTCTTCATGGGAGGGCCCCCTTGTAGGTAACTTCTGGTGTGTCTGATGACCAAAGTGTCACATGGAGCACATGCTTGGGCAAGGGGCCCCCCATCAGGATTCTGCCCCTAGTTTAGGGGCATGTGCAAACTTGGAACACCCCTTTCCAGGACAGTATGCTCGGTCAGAACTGAGAGAAGGAGCCCCCTGGCATGGAAATGGGTGCTTGGTCCTCGTGCCCTCAGAACAGGGCCTTTCCCAGGTGCGAGGGAGGCATTTGGTGTGCTGTTGTCCATCACTTTCCTGCTGTCCGGTCCTTGACTCTCCCCACAGGGGCCCTTGCAGGGAAAGCTCCTTGAGGTTCATCCCTTTCAATTTCCCTCTTCCTTCCCTCGTTGAGGAGGGTTCTGAAACATAGTCTCTTGTTCTCTTATAAAGCCACTGTTTCAGAGTTGGAAACATCACCAGGAGACACCTGAGCCCAGCGTTGCCTTTGCTGGAACTTAATCAGAGGAACTCCGGAGGAAATCAGAACCACTGCAGCTCCCGCCAATGTCCCCACTGGGAATGGATCCCATCAGGGCACCAGGGCTCATGGACTTCAGGACATCCCTGCTCTCTGTACCGGTGCTCCTCCTTCCTCTCAGCTGTTGTGGGGTTTTAGTTAGTCTTTGTGTGTGGTGTAAGATAGGGCTCTGGTGTTGTGCTTGGGACTGTCCAGTTTTCCCAGAACCACTCATTGAAGAGACTCTCCTTTCACCATTGTGTATTCTTGCCTCCTTTGTTGCAAATTCATTGATCACATATGTGTGGGTTTGCTTCTGGGCTCTCTAGTTAGCTTCATCGGTCTTTCTGTCTCTTGGCCCACAGCACACTGTTTTGGTTACTATAGCTTTGTAATATGGTTTAAGATCAGGGAATGTGATGTCTCCTGGTTTGTTCTTCTTTATACAGATTCTGTGGCTATTTGTGGTCCTTTGTGGTTTCACACAGCTTTTAGGATTATTCTAGTTGTGTGCAAAATGGTACTAGAATGTTGATTGGCAGCGATTACATTGAATCTGTACGTCACTTTGGGTAAAATGGACAATTCCATTAATGGACATTTCCAAAATGGGGAAATCGTTATGGTTTCCCCATTAGAATCCAATCCAGAGGCTACTTCAACTGTCATCACCTGCCGTAACTCTGTGACAATGACTTTTCCTGTTGTAACCTACTTTACTTTTCCTGAGACTTTCACTTACTGTACAACTATGATTGATTTAAAGATCACAGAGGGCTCTAATCTGGGCAGTTTTTCCGTGTGGCTTCTGTAATTTAGAATGTTTTCTGTCTGCATTCATGTTGTGATATGTTTCAGTACTTCAGTCATGACCATAATTGTGGTTCAATTTACAAAACATAATAGCGACCATTTAAAAGATTTTAAGTCTACAGTGTATGCCACTAAGCATATTCCCATTGGGCACACATCACCACCTCCCACCTTGAGAATGTTTAAATTTCCACCTAGTGAAATTCTGTGTATATTAAATATTAACTCCCTATTTCCCTTTCCCCTCTGCCTGGCAACTATATTTTACTTTTTGTATGTGAATTTGATTATTTTGGATACCCCAAACAAGTAGAACCTTATAATATTCTCTTCCATGATTGGATGATTACCCTTGTCATAACTCTACATACACAAAACCTTTTTTAATTTTCCTTCAGTCCATTCCTGTCATTTGAAGAGTGTTTTGAGGTCTTCCTCTGGTTCATAGGAATAAGAAAGCGTGTCAGCTTGCATACTAGATTCCTGTGAGGAAGGTGCAGGTTTAATTCTTGATATATGAGTCTATCAAGAATGGCCTTCTTGTTTTACTCTAGTGAGAGTACATAATACAGCCCAGTAAGGGGCCTTTCCATTTTGGAGTTAAATCCGCTGTTTGTGTTAGACTTCCAGTCTTTTAATACATCATGTCTCCTGGGGTTTAGATGGGGTGGGTTTCTAGTAACTGTCAGATCAGGTTCAGGAAGGCTTGCATATTCATTTAGAGATGTATCAATTAATCTGGCCTCAAGTGAATAATTAAATAAAGCATTATAGTCTGTCTATTGATAGGTCTACAGTGAGAAAAGACTTTCCATATGCAATTATTGTAGGAGTCCATCCCACCTTTAGTTCCTTAAACAGTCTTATGCCCATGGGGTCCTGTTACTATCTGCACAGAATAACAAGCAAGAAGATTGTCCATACCTGTGCTATTGCTACAATTTTTTCAAGTTTATCTCAAGTTGTCCAGCTTAGGCAAACAACATTTATAGACTATCAGAACTAGAATATAGCATCCACAAAGGTACATTACCGAAACATAATTTTTCTCTCTAAAAACCCCTCATTTTCAGAGGTAGCCAAATCAAGACTAACTCATTTGTAAAACACGTCCAGTTTCCACAAGCTTGCCCCAATTATTTACATAAGCTCAGTGAGACTAGCGATTGATCATATAGATCCTTTAAAGTTTGCTTCACTGGAACCTTTCATAAGGAACCCCTCGTTTGAAATTTTAGTAGGCTCTCTAGGTCAGAAGCCAAGCCAAGTACTTGCCGTCAAACCTGCCTGCAATACCTGTAGATTTGGGTAGATTCCTCTTCATGAGGTCCCCAAAGTACCCTGAGGTTCCCGCACCTGCCAGGAAGTGACATTCTTTACTCACCTGGTAAGGGTCCTGGGTACTCTGTAAGCAAGGTATCAGGCCAACATTTCCAAGGGGCTTTATTGGCGTCAGGCTTCGTAGTCAATCTTAGTTCCTTAAAGATGTTACCATTCCGGCCAGGGTACTAACTTCCAGCCATAGGAGGCTTTCTCCTCCCTGTAGAGTAGCCATGGTTGAGAGGATTTCAGCCTGAGCGATAAACATGAAAGTGTTCCAATAAGACCATACTTCTCAAAAGGCCCTGGAATGAGGGTAAAGGGAGGAAAGTACTCATCAAGGTTTTACCGGCTCAGAGTCCAGGTGAAAAGACTCATCGTCCTGCACGATGGGCACCATATAAATGATGAGATTTTGGGGGTGATAGTAGGGTTCGCGGGGTCCGGATCCCACAGCCAAGAAAGAATTCTTGAAGACGTCTTTGGTGCATAAAGGTGATTTTATTAAAGCGCAAGGACAGGACCTGTGGGCAGGAAGAGCTGCCCCTTGTGTTTGCATTTTAAATTTATCTACAGTTTCCAGTGAATTTTGGTACAGGTTGTAAAGTTTGTGTGTACATTTCATTTCATATGGTTTCCAATTAATTATTCCTTAATTATTTTTGGCCAAGTTGGGGGATAGTGGGCTCCACTTCACTTTCAATTTCCAAAATGTAATGGATTCAGCGGGCGGCCAGGAGGGGGCACTGCCTCCACGAACCTGTGAGCCCAGCGTGTCCTGCACTACGTCCACCGCCTGCAGGTGGCGCCCGAGCCCCGCTCCCTGACGCCGGCGCGCGCACGTGCATTCAGCCCGTCTCCCAGGAGCTTCTCTTCCTCCGGACGCGCTGTGGGGGCTTCGGGAGACGTGGGGCCGCGGCCAGAGACAGGAACCGGGTGTCCTCAGGGCCCACTGTGGAGGCTTCGGGAGGACGTGGAGCCGCGTCCGCAGGGACAGCAACCCGGTCTCCTCGGTACCTGCTGTGGGGGATTCGAGTGGACGTGGTGTCGCGTCCACAGGGACAGGAACCGGGTCTCCTCGGGACTCGCCAGAGAGGAGCAGGTGAGGAGAAAGAGAGGCGGGGTGGGGGGGAGGAGTAGCTTCCGGAGCGGGGGCCGCCGAGGGGGGTCGGAGTTCAGGGGACCCGGGGGGGAAGGGCCCGGGGCGGCTTCGGGCGCGGTGACGCCGGGTCCCGCGCGGGGCTCTGCGCGCGGCCGTCGGGTCTTCCTTGTCCGGGCTTCGGGGCCGCGGGGCCGCGCTTCTGTGTTCCTGCTCGACGCCGACGGGGTTCCCGCCGCTTCCTCCCGCGGCTCGCGCTCCCGCCGCGCGAAAGGACTTGGAGTCTCGTCTGAAAAGTACGTCTGGACGTTGGGAGAAGATGGGAGGCGGGGGGTGGCAAGAAGCTGCCGAGAGGAGGTCCCGGTTGTGTCTTTTGTGGCCGGTCCGCTCGCACCAGCAGGTCGTACGTGAAGGGCAAAGCACACTTAACTGCGCGTAGATCAGGGTGTGCACCAGTTAAAAAAATTCCATCGCAAGTGCAGGTACAGCAGGCCGATATTTTTGAGGCCAGAAAGCTGGAAGAAGTCTGTCGTTGTTAACACCGTATGTGGACTGTAAAATAGTGCTGTTCGCAGCAGCGACGACAGTGATTTGAGGGTTGAAACCGCAGGACAAGGCGGAGGCTTCCGAGGGGGCAACTCAGCACCCACTGGGACGTGCAGGACAGCGGAAATCAGCGTCTGGGAGTGCGGGTGTGTGTGGGGGTGTGTGTGCGTGAGTGTGCGTGGGTGTGAGTGAGTGCGTGAGAACACCACTCACACACTTCCTCCACCTACCTGAGCAAACGCGTCCTCATTGGTGGTGTCAGTGTGGGTGTGTGTGAGCGTGAGTGTGTGAGTGTGAGAGAGAGTGTGGGTGTGTGTGTGAACTCCACCCGCATACTTCCTGCACCTAACAGCAAACGCGTCCTCACCGGTGGTCTTACCAGATGGGAATTTGTTATCCCGACTCGCTTTGGCTCGCCCTTCCTCCTCTCAGCGTGTCGGCTCCGTGTAAGAATGCCTTCTGTGACGGAGGGTAACTCAGCCTCTCATGGTAACCGTTTCGCACACTTCTGTACACATAAAGTCGTTCGCTATGCGTCCACCTCGAGCTTCTGGACTGTTGTATGCCAATGATGTCTCGAGAGAACTGGGAAACAAGAATGTCCTCCTGCCTCCTGCAAACGGACTCGGTTATTCATTCCATGGTGTCTTTAGAAATGTTTGTTAGCGTTCTGCACCGGGCTGTGCATGGTGTTAGGCACGGAAGATACAGCAATGTAAGAGTTCCCACCCACTGGAGCTTATGTTCTAGAAATACACTGTCCAGTATGGCAGCCGTCTACCACATGGACTCTTAAGTCCTTGAAAAGTGGCTCAGTTATCTTTTTTTCAGAGCGATTTCTACACCCAATGTGGGGCTCAAACTCATGATCCAAGGTCAAGAGTTGTCCGCTCTACTGAGCCAGCCAGGTGCCTTGAAAAGTGGCTAGTCTAAATTAAGTTGTGCCATGAGTATAATATATGGGGTTTCAAAGACTTAATGTTGAAAAAAGAATGAAAGTATGTCAATGTTTTTATATCGATACGTATTGAAATGACAATACTCGGGCTATTAAGTCAAGTAAAATATATTTCACTTCTTTTTATATGTAGCTACAAGAAAATTTAAAATGATGTATGTGGTTTGAAGTCTATTTCTTTTATTAATGAATTTATTTATTTTGAGAGAGACAGTGCACACAAGTAGGGAAGGGGCAGAGGGAAAGGGAGAGAGAGAATCCCAAGCAGGCTCTGCACTATCAGTGCGGACCCTGATGTGGGGCTCGAACTCCAGAACAGTGAGATCATGACCTGAGCTAAAACCAAGAATCGGACACTTAACCGACCGAGGCACCCAGGTGCCCCAAAGTACATTTGTATTGAACAGCCTTGTTCTAGAGCAGTGGTTCTGAAACGGGGGATGATTTTGCACCCGGTCCCAAGACAGGGTTGGGGGGCGGACAGGCAAACCTGAGTCTTCCTTTTATGCTCTGAATCTGTCATCACTTCAGGAGTTCAAACTTTCAGGACCAACCTCTGAGAGGTTCTTAATGTTTTTATTTACTTATTTTTGAGAGAAAGAGAAAGAGAGAGAGAGAGAACACAAACGGGGGAGGGGCAGAGAGAGAGAGAGAGAGATACATACAGAACCTGAAGCAGGCTCTGAGCCGTCAGCACAGAGCCTGACATGGGGCTCAAACTCATGAACCATAAAATCATGACCTGAGCCGAAGTCGGACGCCTAACCAGCTGAGCCACCCAGGCGCCCCCCAAGAGAGATTCTTAGGCATCACATCTTGGAATATATGGAACTGCCCCTGGGTAGTGTCTAGATTTCTCTGCCCAGATTAAATAGCTGAGATCCCAGTTGGAGGCGGTCATGGAGAGGACATGACCTCTCATTGCTCTGCAAGCTGGAGCTAGGCACCTCCTCCCCTGTCTCTACAATGCATGCTCCGGCCACCATTCCTGAGCTAGCAGCCAGTCCAAGGACATAGCCTTGAGAGAGTAAGGGGTTGTGGAGACCCTCTACATAATACACACGAATGAACCTTATTAAAGCCTCTATATCAACTGGTAAGATTCTGGCAGGCAGGGGCCAAGATCCACTCGGTCGCGGCCATCTGTAATTTCCTTTGCTTATTAACCCTGCCACCCACCCATCTGGAGTGGTCTGCCTTTTTCTCCAGCTCTCCATGCCCTCGGTGTACAGAGGCCAGTTTGCAAACCAAGATGCCCCCAGGATTTTCGAGGTGAGCATTTCTTGCCTTCCTTTGTAGCTTTACAATGTATAGGTACATCTTTCATCAATATAGTTTCATTTTATCCAATTTCGAGCCTTATGTAAATGGAATCACATGTATTCTTTATATCTTGCTTCTTTTGCTCAAGATTATGTTCTTTAGATTCATCTTTATAGTTTCATTAGCTCTCTTATGTTTATTTTCACTGCTAGTTCCATGTAACATTCATGTATAGTGCCATATTCACGTAATTTCATGTAACATACTATATACTATGTTATTACATGAACATGCAATGTATTTATCCAGGCTACTGATGGGGAACATGTAGGCTGTTTCCACTTCGGGACTTTTTTTCCCTTGTTTTTAGAGTTTATTTATTTATTTTTGAGAGAGACCACAAGTGGGGAAGGGACAGGTGCGCGCGCGCGCGCACACACACACACACACACACACACACACACACACAAACACACACAGAAGTCCAAGCAGATTTCAGGCTCTGAGCCATCAGCACAGAGCCCAATGCAGGACTCGAACTCACAAACTGTGAGATCATGACCTGAGGAGAAGTTGGACGCTCAACGAACTGAGCCCCCCCAGGTGCCCCTCACTTTGGAGCTGTCTTTCATAAGGCGCTATGAACATAATCCTTGAACATGAAGGTTCACGTGCATAGGTTTCTCTAGGATACATTCTCACCAAATTCTAATGTTTACTTTTTTTTTTTTATTTTTGAGAGACATAGAGACAGAACATGAGCAGGGGAAGGGCAGAAAGAGAGGGAGATACAGAAACTGAAGCAGGCTCCAGGCTCTGAGCCGTCAGCACAGAGCCCGACGCGGGGCTCGAACTCACAGACCGTGAGATCATGACCTGAGCTGAAGTCGGCCGCTTAACCGACTGAGCCACCCAGGCGCCCCACTGAGCCACCCAGGCGCCCCTCACCAAATTCTAAATAAGAAATCTAGACTCTGTATCTACTTCTGACGTTGAGTAAAAGCAAGTCTTCTGAATCTCTTACTAGAATGTTAAAGAACAAAATTCAGCTGAGTAAATTTGAAGACCTAATTGGCTTTATGAAGCAATTCACGAATCGGGCAGATCCCATATAGCAAGTAGAGAGGAGCTCCGAGGAGTTGTACAAAATAAAAGGATTTTTATAGGAAGAAGGCAAGGGCAAGGAAGTTATTACCAGAGAGAGAGGAAGAAAGGAGGAAAGGATTGTTCTATTCAAGGGCACCTTTCCTTGGTGGAGGGGGAGAAGAGGGGCGGAATGCAGAGGGTCTAATTGGGTCAATTACCCCATCTTCCTTTGGGGACCAGATAGACAGGGTCCATGTAATAGATCACCTCATGGTACTGACCAGAAAATTGCTGACATTTCCGGGGGAGGTTGGAATTACAGTTAGGTTAGGTATGAAGCCCAGGCTCCATTTTGGTCCTGTGCTTTTCTTGTTAACAAGAATCCTAAAGACTCTCAAAGGTACCTAAAGCTCCTCCCAGCTCCAAGTTTTAGCATTCAATGCTGATTGAGATCCAAGCCGCAGGGACTCCCTCCTGAACTTCTTCCATGCTTCCCCATCTCTTCGCCCTAGGGGGAAAGAGGCCTCATCTCTGCGTGCACTTCTTTCATGCTGTTTACCAGAGTGATTTAGCTACAAACAAAACGTGTCCCACATTTGAAACTTTTCATGGACTCCCTTGTACCCTTGGTATAAAGTCTCAAACACTTAGTACTGCATTGCAGCCACACACTAGAAGTCCTACACTTCCTTTTGGAAGCAGTACTAAATGGCTTATTGTTCCCACTACCACCCATGATTGTTTGGACGCCCATGCCTTCGGCCGTACTGATCTTTCTGCCTGGATCAGCTTTCCCGGATCCTGTTTTCCACGTAAGCTCCTACCAGTCTTTAAAGACTCAACTCAGACATCATCTCCTCCAGGAAATCCTGCTCCTTGCTGCTCCCTTATCCTTGGCCAGGCTGGTGCCCTTTGCCTGTACCCCCATATCCTCAGGCACTTCTCTCTGTACTAATGTGCATTATACTGTAATATAATTATCAGCCCTCCGGCGCACCTGGGTGGCTCAGTGGTTAAGTGTCCAACGTGGGCTCAGGTCATGATCTTGCAGTTTGTGAGTTCGAGCCCCATGTTGAGTTGGGGTCTGTGCTGACAGCTCAGAGCCTGGAGCCTCCTTCAGATTCTGTGTCTTCCCCTCCCATGCTCATGCTCTGTCTCTCAATAATAAATAAAAACATTAAAACAATTATAACTGTCAGCCCTCCCACTGTGCTGAGAGCTCCCCATACCCCCTGCCCTCAAGATGAGAGACACTTCCTTATCTACCTCTGTATTTTCAGGGTCAAACACAATGGTGTGATGGTTAGTATTATTTATCAACTTGACCAAGTCACAGGGGTGCTCCGATAATTTGGCTAAACATTATTTCTGGATGTGTCTGTGAGGGTGTTTTGGGATGAGATTAGCATCTGACTGAAGCAGACCACCCTCCCCAACGTGGGTGGGCATCACCCAAATCCTCTGAAGGCCTGGATAGATCAAACAGGTGGAGGAAGAGAGAATTTGCTTTCTGCCTGACTCCTATTGCCAAAACACTGATCTTCTCCTGCCCTGGGACTAGGACTTAATACCATAGGCACTGCTGATTCTCAGGACTTCAGACTTGGCCTGGAACTATATCAGTGACTTTCTTGGGTCTCTCCCCTGCTCAACCTCCAAAATAAATCGAGTCAGGTTTTTTAATCAATCAATCAATGAATCCCTCCTGTATATATATATATATATATATATATATATATATGTTCTATTGGTTCCTTTTTTTTTTCTGGAAAAGCTTGACTAAGATCCTTGGTATATGCTAAATAAATATTTGTTGAGCTGAACTGAAATCAGCAAATGAACTTGAACTTGGCTTCGATCAAAAGCCAGGAAGCCACATTCACTATGTTGCAAATAATTGTGTTACAAATGGCTTCTCCCAGAGTTATGCACTATGGAAGGCCTACTAAGCTCCATCCCATTCCTCTTGTTAATGGTGTCCAATCAAGAAAACATCTTCTCCTTGTAATCCACTTTTATTCCTGATTTCTATCCTCAAAACACTGAGTTGCTCTCTTGTTGGGAGCCATTTTAGGTTCACAGGTTGAGACCCCTCCCTGTGTGGAAAAAGGTTGAAGCAAAGCTCCCGCCGGCCAAGATGGCGCCTAGTCTTACCTCCTTCTAAATAATCTTTCAGGCCTGGATTTCTTGAACCGCTCTCGTTGGCCCAAGGGATATAATGCTCTTTGGTTTTATGGCACATGGAAAAGGGGACCTGGAGTGCGATGTCTTGATGGATAAAATCTGGATGAGAGTAACCTGGCCAGAAGCAACCTCAAAGTTGCCTCTTGGGGATAGGTTACACAAATTGATCATACAGAATAGCAGTTATGAGTTGGCTAGAAATTAGTAGACGTTAGGCCCCAAGACTCCTTGAACGAAACTAGATTTTCCCTGCAGGTATCACATTGTGTTAATTATCCCCTCAGCCCCACCATAAAACCTCAAGGCACATCTCTGTAAAGCTTCTCTCAGTATTTGATTAACAGACTGATAGGACAGATTGTAAGGAGACTTAGGACCTTCCCCGGAGGTTAGCCTAGCCCAAAAGTTAGAAGCACTGTTTACAGATAAGGTACAAACAGTAGCCAAACAAAAGTAGCTACACATATCTTCACTGATCAACAACAAATATTGAGCACCTCCCTGAGGCTAACATTCCAGAATCCTTTTGCAATTCCCATCCCCACCTCCCTTATCATAAAAAGGCAATAACAAAATACTTTTACAGAAACTACCATAAAGAATAGATAGACATGAGCCCTTATGATATAGGCTCACTCACTCACAAAGGAAAAGAACTTAGACAAGCATTAGAGATCATGTCTCGGGGCTCCTGGGTGGCTCGGTTGGGCGGCAGACTTCGGCTCAGGTCATAATCTCGCGGTCTGTGGGTTCGGGCCCCGCGTCGGGCTCTGTGCTGACAGCTCAGAGCCTGGAGCCTGCTTCAGATTCTGTGTCTCCCTCTCTCTTTGCCCTCCTCCTGCTCACGCTCTGTCTCTATGTCTCAAAAATAAATAAATGTTAAAAAAAATTTTTAGAGATCATGTCTCTACCAAGCGAATAATACCTCCTCCATTATGGTTAAAGATGATGGATAGAATGACTCCTAATCTACCTATAGATGACTAACATAGGTCTTGCGACAACAATGTATGTTGTAAAGAATGCCTTGTCACTGATGTAATGTCACTAGCTACCTTTCAAAATAAAGACACTGAGACCAGCAGGGCAGAGATGCCAGAATTGCCAGGGCTGCCTGCTTGGTCATCAGACTACACCTCTCTCGTGGCTCTCTGACTTCCTTTCGCCTGCCCGTCTGTCCTTCGGGGACCCCTAGATTCACCGGAACAGGACCCCGGCACTGTAACATTAATTAGAATCAAACACTCTTAGAATCACCTAATACCACTGTGGCCAGTAACTATATCCTTAAATGAGTGTTTCTTAATCCAAATAGACGTTCATCTAAAAACACATGTTTTCAACAGAACACAGTTTGGTGTTGATACAAATATACACTTTATCCTCAATAATACAGGATTTTTTTTATACCTCATGTTCATCTTTCAGAATATAAAGGAATCAGCTTATAATCCTCTGAGTACAGGCTGTCAGTTTAAAACTTAACTAGATGGGGTGTCTGGGTGGCTCAGTCAGTTAAGCACCCAACTTCAGCTCAGGTTATGATCTCACAGTCTGTGAGTTTGAACCCCTCGTTGGGCTCTTGTGCTGACAGCTTGGAGCCTGGAGCCTGCTTCGAATTCCGTGTCTCCCTCTGTCTCTCTGCCCCTCCACCACTTGCACTCCCCACCCCTCTCAGGAGTGAGTAAACACTTTAAAAAAAGATTTAAACTTAACTAGATGAACAGAAATGTACGGAGAATTCTCTTCAAATATTTGATATGTTTGATTTTTCTTATGTACATTTGTCCTAAAAGTCAAAAGCAAGGCATGGAGTCCAGTTAAAGATTTCAGCTAATTGGGTGTATAAAAACCCATATTTTTAATGTCTTCTTTTTAAATGAAAACAGGTATTATATTACAATTCACAGAGAAAAGTGTGTGAGCGAGAAGTCGTACACGTAGGACGTTCACCCTGGCTCCTTCCACACCTGTGGCAGACATCACCAATTGATTCCAGTGCTCATTTCCTTTGAGGCTGGCAGAGACTCAAAGTCCTTTATGAAACAGCAAGCGCGCCAACAGGTCCAAGAGGTGAAACACATTTGCTACTTCAGACTGGAAAGTGCCAAGACATTTTTAGGCAAAGGGTTGTCTCTTGTTTTTCTAAGTTGGATCAGAGTGTCCTCTATTGATACTAAGAATGGCCCTAACATACTGCATATCGTACTGAAATTTCCTTCCACATCAATATTGACTTCTCCCAGGAAGGTCTTTCTGGTTTCTCCAGCCCGCACTGATATTTCTCTTCTGTGATTGTTTTTTTTTAATTTTTTTTTTAGTTTTTTATTTATTTTTGAGAGAGAGAGACAGAGTGCAAGTGGGGGAGGAACAGAGACAGAAGGAGACACGGAATCCGAAGCAGGCTCCAGCAGAGAGCTGGTTTGTCCATACTGACAGCTCAAAGCCCGATGCAGGGGCTTGAACTCACGATCCAGGAGATCATGACCTGAACTGAAGTCGGACACTTAACGGAGTAAGCCACCCAGGCACCTCTCTGTCATTGTTAATGGTCTTTAGAATTTGTGCCAACCATTTAGTATCCAATTAGATTGCTAAGTTCCTTGGGAGCAGGAACAGTATCTTCACTTGTGGGGATCATCAGAATGCTGATCACATAGTAGATACTCACTTAAGTGTTCCCTCCTTTGATTGTCGATATGTAAGGACAGGAAAGCAGAAAGAGAATAGTCTCACTCTCTCAATAAGTTTCAAGGGAAAAAAATATATATAAAATTTTGGTGAGAGCTCAAACTAAAACAAGAACAAAATATTTCCCTACCCTTTCAAGTCCAACACCTTCAAACCGTGTATAGTCCAATGGTGGAAGGAAATCGATTCAGAGACCACACCATCTGAAATTCAGAAGACATTCAGTTAGAGAGGAGTTTCATAATTGAATATTTCAAATAACCTCTCCACACTCAGCGTCCAACAAGATTATTAATGCTGCATCTTTGTAATCCTCTGAGTTTAAAATTCTGCCGCAGTCCTTCCCCAGAACACTCTCTCTGTCAGTGAAAGGACGGACTCTTCCTAAGGCTTGCCTGTTCTTCACTTTTGTCCCAGCTCGTCCCCTGTCTGAAATCCTTCTTCCTTTCTATCTTCACATGCCTGGCCTTTGAAGTCAACACAGGGATTGCCCGTGCCATAAATGACAAGCCTCTCCTTCTGGAAGTCCATGGGATGCTTTCTGCAGCGCACTTGGGGTTTGGATCCTACCACACCTCAGAGCATGGAGTTAAGGGTTTGATACACACCCGGGCGCCTGGGCGGCTCAGTTGGTTAAGCAGCTGACTTTGGCTCAGGTCATGATTTCACAGATTGTGGGTTTGAGCCCCGTGTTGGGCTCTGCGCTCCCAGTGCTTGGGATTCTCTGTCTCCCTCTCCACCCCTCCCCTACTTGTGTGCTCACTCTCTTTCAAAAATAAATACATAAACATTTTTAAAAAGGAGTCTGGTACACACCTAAGTTAGCGCCGTTTTCTGCCACTGGCTGATTAAGTGACCTCAGGCAAAGCTCTTATCTGCCTTAGGCCTCAGTTTCTCCATAGCGCCAACCTCAAAAGTTCCTCCAAGGACTTAGTAAAATAACTGCAAAGCACTTCACAGCCAGGCATAGAGTAAGCATTCATTTCAATATCAGTTCTCAGGGGCACCTGCATGGTTTAGTCAGTGGAGAATACGACTCTTGATCTTCGGCTTGCGAATTTGAGCCCCGTGTTGGGTGTAGAGATTGCTTAAAAAAAAAAACAAACCTCTAAAAATAAAGAAATAAGCAGTAAATGTTCTCATTATGGTCATGCAATCTGATATTGGTGTGTAATTTTAACATCTGGCCTCATACATTGCAGACTTTTTATGTTTAAGAATACGTTGGGGGCGCCAGGGTGGCTCTGTCAGCTGAGCATCTGACTTTGGCTCAGGTGCCGGAGACCAGAAGATCGAGGCCCTGATGGCAGTGCCCAGGGTAGAGGCCTGAGGTTCAAGACCCCGTTTGCAGAGCTCAGGGTGAAGCACCAACCGAGGCCTGAGGCTTAAGCCCCTGAAACTCAGGGCGAAGCACTAATAACCTCGAAGAAAAGTCCCTGTTTGCAGAGCTCAGGGTGAAGTAAAAACCTGACGGCTCCAAGGCCTCCCCCAAGCCAATAAATGCTGCTGTTTTCTGTTCTTTTCTCTTTCTACTTAGCATTCTACTTTCAAAGGCATAAAATATTGATCATCATGAAAATAATAATAAAATCATCGAGGAGGTTTTAGTTTGCTTCAAGTAAATATAGAAGTAATTCAAGAATAAAATAAATCTCTGATTTCTCTATTAAACATAAGAGTGTTGCCAGACCCTCAGGAATGTGATTATTGCTGTGGGTTTTGGGTCAGGACTGTAGTAGGAAATAGATGCTAGAAAATTGTTTTAAGGAAATTATGATGTTTTTCGTGTGACCTTTCAACTGTAACCAATCTGAGTAAAACCTTTGTACTTTGTACTTGCTCTTTCAACTTATACCACTTACTAGAATGTGCCCATTAGATACGCTCTGTTTACGTGTGAACTGTTCTTAACCTTTTACTTGAAACTGTTTTGAACATTTTTATTATAAATCATGGGAACAATCAAGGGCTAGGGATGAGGTCATTCTGTTAATCATTATGAGATATACATCTGTATTGCTTCTAAAACTACATAAAAACCCTGAAAGAAAATTAAACTTTGAGCAGTCCAGGTAAGAGGCTGTCTGCAAGAGACTGACTTCGTGTCTTCTCTCGCGCCGACACCAACCCTCATGCAGGTGAAACCCTGTCCCAGCTGGAAACCCTGACAGATGGAGCTGGTCTCCAGCCGGGCGAACTCCAGCAGTTGGCGCCCGGAACAGGGACCTGACATGTAATCTCTGTAAATAAGGATATAGGTAAGTTTTGCGGGTTGGTTAGGATCTCGCGCCAGGGTAACTGCAGACCACTCTGTCGCTGCGCAGAGTTAGGAGGGCCCGAGTGATCAAGGTTAAGGTAGAACCCATAGAGGTTGAGAGCAGCAATGGGAAACACAGAATCTAAAGAATGGAAAATATTCATAGAAATAGTTGTACAGGGGCGCCTGGATGGCTCAGTCGGTTGAGCATCCGACTTCAGCTCAGGTCATGATCTCCCAGTCTGTGGGTTCAAGCCATGCGCCTGGCTCTGTGCTGACAGCTCAGAGCCTGGAGCCTGCTTCAGAGTCTGTCTCCTTCTCTCTCTGCCCCTTCCCTGCTCGTGCTCTGTCTCTCTCAAAAATAAACATTAAAAAAAAAAAAATAGTTGTACATATGTTAAGACAGAGGAATAAAAGTGAATTCGTCGCAGAGAGCCAGAGTTCTGCATTTTGTACAGGAACAATGCCCTTGGTTTCCAGAGGAAGGAACGGTACATGTGCAAATGTGGGAGCGAATGGGAGAGCAATTGAAAACTTATTATTCCTTGCATGGGCCCAAAAAGGTCCAGTTGATGCTTTTGCCCTCTGGAATCTAATTAGGGATGCTTACACCCTGCTTATGAAGGGACGAAGTTTTATTCTCATTTTGCAAATCTATTATGAGCCTGATGAAACTACTGCTTTGTCACCAAGACCTAGATCTCCCACAGCTCCCATGGCTGTGCAGGTAAAAGATTCATATAATTATGATGACAGTTTCGGGGATGAAGGCAAATAGATTTGGGAGAAGAGGAAATAAAATATGCTGAGCTAAAGGAAACTGGAAACTCTTACATTGCTATTGAAGGAAAGAATAAAAAGACTACTAAAAAGAAACCCATCCTGCTGCCTGGATCTACCCGAACTACTAAGGACCGTAGACACCCTCCTGATAAATTGTCTCGCTCAAAATTACAAACAGCAAAAATGAAAGCCTTAGAGGAAGGTGATATCGATTTTTCACTTTGTTTTCCAGTAACCTTTGGCACATTCCATGAGCAGGACGCCAATGCTGGAGAGCCTGAATGGACACCTGTTTCTTATAAGTTACTAAAGGAACTTAAAGCAGCTTGTGCTCAGTATGGCATATTGGCCCCTTATACCCTGGCCTTAGCTGATTTGCTGACCAATCATTGGATGACTCCTTATGATTGGTTTCAAGTAGCCAAAAGTTGCCTGTCAGGAGGTCAATGGCTATCGTGAAGGCAGAATATGAGGAAAAAGCTAGAGCTGCAGCCAAACGTCTTTGAAAGAAATGGGGACGATATTACTGAAGATTTGTTTTTAGGGTTAGGACCTTTTGCACGAGTTGCTGAACAATCACAAATGCCCTTGGAGGCCTTCAGGAAGGTTAATCAGATAGCTATAGGAGCCTGGAGATCTTTACCATCTGATAAAGAGAAGACTTCTCTTAGTAATGTAAAACAAGGTTCAGATGAAAAGTATGAGGACCTCGTGTCTCGATTGGTTACAGCAGTTGGTCGTTCGATTAATAATGAGGAAGTTTCTGAGGTCCTTATTAAACAACTGGCTTTCAAAAATGCTAATTCTACCTGTCAGACACTGTTGAGACCAATGAAAAACTCGGGAAATGTTACAGATTATGTGAAACAATGTGCCGATGCCTGCCTTTATGTTAGCCCTGCCTTTATAACAAGGGGTGTCTATCGTAGCGGTCTTAAAAGGGAAAACGTATAGTCAATTTTGGAAGGATATGGAACCAGGAAAAACCAACCAGGTCTTGGGTTATGTTTTAACTGTCAGCAACCAAGTCATTTTTTTAGACAATGCCCAAATAAAACGCAAAATAAGAAAAATATTGGAATTGGCCCTATTATTTCAAACAATAACAATACTTTACCAAAAACTAAATGTCCTCCATGTAAAAAAGGATTCCATTGAGCTAAAGATTGTAAATCTAAATTTCATAGAGATGGACATCCCTTGGAAAATAATATAGGGAATTCGGAAAACTTCAACAGGGGGCCAGCGCCTTGGCCCAAGACAACAATAGGGGTGTTGACCCTGAATCCATTCATACCCTTCATCCCATCTCAGAACTCCTCAGGGCTACTCCAGGAAGTGCAGGATTGGACCTCAGTTCCACCGCCTCAACAATATTAAACTCCAGATATACCTCCAATAATCGTCCCTACAGGGATAAAAGGCCCTTTACCTGAGGGGGTTGTTGGATTAATATTAGGAAGAATCTCATCATCCCTACAAGGGATATCTGTCATTTCTGGAGTTACAGATTCAGACTATGAAGGAAAATCGAAAATCATGATAAATCCACCAGCCAGGACTCAACAAATATTTAAGGGGCAAAGAATCGCTCAATTAATACTTGTGCCCTATTATTCTTTAGGTCAGAGTGTTACCGACAATCCTAGGGGCAAAAAGGGATGTGTGGTTTGGCCTTCTGGGTCCAGGAAATATCAAATCACCACCCCTTTAGAACTTTAAAAATACAAGGAAAAGAAATTAAAGGATTAATAGACACAGGAGCTGATATTTCCTGCATAGCAGGCAGAGACTGGCCCAGTTCCTGGCCTCGCCAGCAGGCACCGACTTCCTTAATAGGTTTGGGTGTCACCTCCTCTGTGGCTAGGAGCTCACAGGTGCTCACACAGAAAGATGTTAATAATGAAGAAACTTTTACACCTTATCTTGTTCCCTCGATGCCCTTTACCCTTTGGGGAAGGGATGTCTTATCTCAAATGGGAGTTTTGCTGTACAGTCCTGATGAGAAGGTCACAAGTCAAATGTTGCAAATGAGATATGATCCTCTTAAAGGATTAGGGAAAAACGGAATAGAAGAACCTATAGAGACTATCAAAAATGTTGACAGGCAGGGAATAGGCTATAAGGAGCAGGAACAAAATTTATAAATGCGGCCATTGCTCCTATAGCTGCCAACCCCATAATATGTAAATCAGATAATCCTGTATGGGTGGAACAATGGCCTTTAAACTCAGAAAAGTTACAGGCAGCAAAGGATTTGATTCAGAAACAAAGTTAGGACACATAGAGCCCTCAACTAGTCCTTGGAATACCCCAGTATTTGTTATAAAAAAGCAATCAGGAAAATGGAGGTACCTCAGGACCTGAGAGCAATCAGTGCTACTATGGAAGATACGGGCTCTTTGCAGCCGGGAGTGCCGTCTCCTAGTGCTATTCCTGAAGGTTAAAGTATCCTAGTTACTGACTTGCAGGATTGCTTCTTTACCATTCCTCGGAGTAAACAAGACTGTAAAAGATTTGCTTTCAGCCTGCCTTCAGAAAATTTAAAACAACCTTTTCAAAGATATCAATGGAAAGTGTTGCCTCAAGGGATGAAAAATAGCCCAACGCTATGCCAGAAGTTCATGGGCATGGCCTTACAATCAGTAAGAGACACGTATCTAGATTTATATTTAATTCATTATATGGATGATATTCTCTCAGCTCATAAAGACAGAGCCACATTACAGACAATATTGGAGGAAACTGTGGCCCAGCTACAGAATTGGGGTCTTAAAGTAGCCCCAGAGAAGATTCAAGTGTCTCCACCTTATTCTTATCTTGGGAGGATTTTGAACTCTGAGACGGTAGCCTATCAGCCATTAAATTTAAGACCTGATCACCTGCAAACTCTAAATGATTTCCAAAAATTGTTAGGAGATATAAATTGGATAAGGCCATTTTTAAAATTGACCACTGCTCAGCTTATGCCTCTTTTTAGTATTCTACAAGGAGATAGGAACCCTAAGTCTCCTAGAGAAGTTACTCCACAAGCTGAAGAGGCTTTAAAAGAAGTCAAAGAAGCAATAGTTAATAGTCAATTAAAGAGAATAAATTATCAGGAACCATGGTCATTAATAATATTAAACACCTGTCATTCTCCCACTGCTTGTTTATGGCAAAAGGGTCCTTTGGAATGGCTGCATTTGCCTGCTCCTCCTAGAAAGGTGTTAATGTCTTATCCTTTATTAGTGGCCTCTTCGATTTCTAAAGGCAGAAAAAGAAGTAAAGGACTTTTGGGTAAAGAACCAGAGACTGTAATCACTCCATATAACAAACATCAGTTTGAGACTTTAATATATGAAAATGAAGATTGGCAAATAGCCCTCTCAAACTTTACGGGGCAAATAGGCTATCACTTGCCAAAAGACCCTATATTACAGTTTATTAACAAGCATGAAATCATTTTCCCAACCTTAACGCCTCTGGAGCCTCTTGCAGGTGCTATACAAGTTTTTACTGATGGATCTTCTAATGGAATAGCAGCAATAGTGATTGATCCAAGAGGTAAAGATCAATATATTAAACAAATTCAAACTCTGGAAAAATCTGTCAGAAAGCAGAATTGGTTGCCGTAATTCAAGCCTTTAAGATATTAAAAGATCAAAAATTTAATCTTTATACCGATTCAGTGTCGGAGCCCAGAAAGACAGAGACCCTGATGGCTATGCCCAGGGTAAAGGCTTGAGGTTCAAGACCCCGTTTGCAGAGCTCGGGGTGAAGCATTAACCAAGGCCCGAGGTTCAAGCCCCTGCAACCCAGGGTGAAGTCCTAATAACCTCGAAGATAATCCCCTGTTCGCAGAGCTGCAGGCTGAAGTAAAATTTGGTGGCACCTAGATCTCCCCCCAAAACTAATAATGCTGCTGCTTTGTTTTTCTTAATCAAACCTAACGTTTAGAAAGACTGTAGTGTTGATGATCATAGAAATAAAGGATAAAATTACTTAGTAGGTTTTGATTTGTCTCAGGAATATTATAGTAATACAAAAATAAAATAAATCTCTGATTTTCTATTAAGTGTAGGGATGTGGCCATGCCCTCAGGAATGTGATTATTGCTGCGCGTTTCAAGTTAGGACTCTAACAGATAGAAAGTTAGAAAATTAGTTTTAAAGAAAAACATGTTTTTCTTGTGGTCCTTTGACTGCAACTGACAACTGTAAGTCTCTATGCTTTATTCTTGCCCTCTCCACCTGTACCGTTTACTGAAAGGCAGGAATGAGTTACACTTTGCTTGCATATAACCCCTCTGTTAACCTTTTAACTAAGATTGTTTTCTTTTATTTTGTGTGTGACCTTTCTGTCGACCTTTTGCCTAAGATTGTCTTGAACTATTTTCGAGCCTTTTTATTGTAATTGTGGAACAGATCATTTTGTCAATCTTTATAAGACAAAAAAGTTGTTTGATTACTTTTACTAGGGACACTTAAGGGACTAGGAATAGATCATTCTTCTAAACATTAAGATATATACGTGTTTGTACTACCTTTAAAAAATGCATAAAAACCCTGGAGGAAGAATAAACTTCGAGCAGTCCAGATAAGAGGCTGTCTTCAAAAGACTGACTTCGCGTCTTCTCTCGCACCCAGACCAACCCTCACGCAGGTAAAACCCTGTCCCAGCCAGAAACCTGGAAGCAGGAGCTGGACTCCAGCAGGGCGAACTCCGGCCCCCGACCCCACTGAAGGAGATCCCTTCGAATTGGAGGACAGCCCGTGTTCACGTGGGTGTTCAGGGTTGTGGCCAGCACAGAAAGTACCTTTGGATGGGATCCTGCACCAAGTCCCGCTTTCAAGCCGTTGCCCAAGGGGCGGGAGTACACCCCTGCTACAGCTGTATCAGTGCTGCCCCCATGTACTGATGGCAAGCGCAGGATGCATACCCAGAGCCAGGACTTTCCCACTGATCCTGAGGAAAGAATCTGGGTAGGCTCCTTGCTGACAGGACTTTCGGGTGGAACGAATAGACAGCACTGTTTGCCAAAGCCCACAGGTGTTTCTCCATCCTCAGTCAGTGTGTGAGCTGGGGAAAACCGTGCCAGCCTTGTACCTCTCTGCATTAACTCATTCTTGTCCCAGATTCAGAAGTCTAGCCCTCCCTCTACCCATTTTCACCCCCTTTGCTCCATTTTCACTCTGAGCCCTCCCTGGAGTCCACTCCATGTGTTTGTCACACAGTCATACCCTGGATTCTCCACTGGGGATCCTGGTCCATTCTTTGTGACCCTGGCATATGTTGGCCTAAAGGGCCCCTGGCTCTTCAGCAGGATAGTTTTCCCTGTATGCTTGTTCATCTCTGCAGGAGTCCCCCAGAACTCAGGTTTCTGGCCCCAGCAGGCCTGTGTTATTGTTTTGGTTTGGCCATGGAAAATCCTCAGGGCTTCGCGGGTGTCAAGCACCTTGGGAAGACAAGACATAGTATAAGGTGGGAAGTGATTACAGTATGTGAATGATGCTTGGGGAAACATCTCTTTATTGTAAACCAGTGCAACCTTAAAGATTTGTGAAGGGACAAGACTACCCTGCTCTAGTACTTCCCTCTGCATTTCTTGCAGACTTATAGCACACTGGCCAGCATCTTGACTCAGTACATCCTTAGTAGAGGTTATTCCTGGCTTTCTTTGACACATCCCACCATGCATATCCATTTCATGTGAGGGTACACGGGTGAGGGCACTTGCATCGTCCAATCCTGGGCTGAGAGGAGTGAACTGCTAAGGAGGCCAACACCAGGTGCTGCCCCAATGGGTTCCACCCTATCTGCCAGTCTCTGCCTTCTGCCACTGTGCTCGGGGCTGTGGTGTACCTAGCCCTGCCAGCCAGAACTGTCACTGTTGCTACAGTTGAGTATGCTGAAGGAGGACAGCCCTACACAGGCCGAAGCCATGTTGGCCCCACCAAGACCACGGAATGGATTTGCTGGGCCACTGAGTTTGCTGAGGTACTGCTTGATGCACAGGGCTGTTCATGCTAGGCACCTGACCCAGAAACCTCCTTGTGGTGGTCACCTGACCCACTCCCGGTGCCTGTGTTCCCGCTGGCACTTCGGGGCCACAGATGTAAGGTCAATCCAAGTCTGAGTAACCGCAAGTGCTGCCAATAGCAGAGGCTGGGCTGCCTTGCTTGGGGCCCGCCACATCCAACATGCACACGCCTGTGGGAAAATCTATCCCTGGGCAGGGGTTTAGGGAGTGACAGCTCCATGGTCCCTAAGTCTAAAAGGGGACATAGTTAGATATAGAGCCGTGGGAAGGCAGTGGCCATAACGACAGCCAAAGTTCAATACTTCCAATGGGAATGGGAACCATCTGGAAAGGGGATGTGTCATTTCATGTCCCCTCAGCCAAGAAAGGAGCTCAGCTCCCTTCCCAGCTGTCAGGCCCAGGCTAAGTGAAAATGTCTAACCTGGACCCTTCCAATGCCCTAGGCTTCTGAATGCCTGCATGGGGTTGACAACAACTTGCCGGGGTGCCTGTCACCAAACCTGTCACACAGTCCCAATGTTGGGACTAGATCCCCAGCTGAACACCGAGGATATTCTTCTCAGAGACTATATCGAATGGACCTCAGAGAGGAACTCATTTAAAAAAGGGGCAAAGAAGTGAAAATAGATTCTTCACTAGGAATCAGAATGACATGACATGGAAAATGAAGTGACTAGTGCCATCTCCTAGCAAGCTGGCCCTCTCAGGAATTAGCAATACCTTTGGGCTTTGGTGAAGGGAGCCCTTAAGAGGCTACACGGGGGCCCTGTGACCTAGTAGCCTGCATTCTTCCTTCAGAAATAGAGGGAAAGTCCTGGCTTTGGGTCTGTTTCTTGCCCTTTCCCAGTAGAGGACAGGGGCAGCCGTGACTCAGCTCTGGCAGTTTGGAGCTCCTGGCTGAAGGTCAAGTGGTTAGAACCCGACTGGGTCCAATCATCACTTCACCGACCCTTTGTGCACTCGCCAGAGTGCAAATGCATGAGCCATCTAATCTGCAGTATGAAGTCACCTCTCCCAGCTAGGGAGACAGGCCAGCTGGCTACCCATCCTTGCAATGATTCCAGCTGACTAAGCAACAAGCCCCCAGGGAAAGAGGGGCCTGCTATCCTCTGGGATACCAGACACTGAGAGCTGTCAATTGGCTCAGGAAGTGACTGTGGACTCCACACCAATGCTCGGACCTGGGCTGTGTACCTGACACAGAGCCATGGATCCTGGAATGTTCTAGTTTCAAAGGAGTATATTCTTTTGAGGCTTTTGATCTGAATGACTCCCATGTAGAAACTAGTTAGACAAGAGAGCAATAAAATGCAAGGAGGCACCCTGAGGTCCAATATTCATCATTACAGAAGAGAATGGGCTCAAGTTAGAATTCAGTGCCTACTCCTAGCTCCCGGAAAGCTGACTGTCTGGCAAGTAAGGGCACATGAGGGCTGTTGTCAAAGGAAATCTCCATTGGCTACATCTGAGAGTGAAAATCTGCAGGAGGTCTGTATTCTTCCTCCAGAAACAAAGGGAAAACTGTCCTGCCCATCAGGAAATAGTGCACCATTGATGGAGAGGCAAAGGGTCCCTGCTCTCAGTTGGTTCTCAAGTGTTTGGAACCTGCACCTGATGCAGTCGTTCTTTCAAGAGACCTTTCGGTGCCGACCAGGGCCTGAGGCATAGTGTGCCTAGGGGAACCATCTGTGAGATGGAAGGAAAGAAGGTCTACCCTTCCCTGTGCTTACCAGGGCTGGCCAAGCAAGAATTCTGCCATTGGGACTTGAGAAAGGGATGAGAAGCTTCTGGCACTGAGTGCATTTCTTACCCTGACCTACAGGGGATAGTCACCAGTGGTTTTGGTGGAACGGGTTTTTACCTTAGTGTTTGGAATCAGGCTCTGTGGAAGTATTCCTTGCACAGTCAATGCACTGCCCAATTATGGAAGCTAAACGCCCATGTGGAGCCATTTGATTTTCCATATGAAGGCATCTCAAGCAGCCCTGGGAAGAAGGCCTACTTGGGAACCATGAATGCTCAGCCCCACAAGGTCAGTAACAAGGAGTTCATTGCTCTTTGGGGATATCAGAAACTGTTCTAGGCTCGCCTCGGACTGGAGTGGGAGCAGGCCACCAATCCCTGGGCTTTTCTTATGGGAGTGAGAGCCCTATTATTATTTCAGTGTGACTCAAGACCTCCGTAGAAATCAGCTAAGGGGTCCCAATGGTTCAAATGCTTTCTTTTCAGTAGACATGGGAGAAAACTCACAAGAAACTGACAAGCTCTGTTGCTCTTCTCCCTCATTGACGATGCTTCCTCCGATTCTCTGGCTTTGCCTACACACTAACATTTTGTCTGACACCTCCAAGTGCCCCTATGTCTTTTTCTTGTCCAAATATTTCTCAAAGGCAAGGCCCGAGGGGCTTTTTGCCCACCCCAGGCCAGAGTCAGGATGCCTTGGCCAAGGTCCTCAATTATAATGAGGGACATTGCTCTTAGGCGTGGCCTTGAATTCCCCACAGTGGGGACTTCCTTCAAAACAGAGCAAGCGCATGCGAATGGGTACACAGAAAGCAGAAGATCTTCACATCAGATGAGCATGGGAGAATTCTGAGAGTAAAGAGAAAGGCAAAATCTCCTGGCAAGCTGCTCTTTTCTGAATGAACAAACACACACACGTGGGCTGGGTAAATGGGAATCATCCATGTGATGGATGAGGGAGCACAAGGAAAGCTGAGGGCCAAACACAAGCTAGCATCACCTGCCCCCACCCCCAGGAGAGATGTGTGTGACATTCCTCTGGCACTCCTGGCTGCCCAGGCGCCAAGGAGAGGACAGAAGACAAATGCTGAAACAGAGAGAGCCTCCATCAATTTACAGTATCTTAGGAAATTACAAGAAAAATCCAGGGGCCTCATCTCCACAATCCTATAGACTCAGTTTCCTGGAGCCCCCAAATCAGCCTGCCCTCCCTAGTGATGTGAGGAACAAAGGCAAGAAGGAAATGACAGAGAAAACAGCATTTCCTGGGGTTTCTGAGTCTCTTAAGCCTCCCATTTGAACTCAGGTCAGGATCTCACACTTCCTGTGTTCCAGCCCCAGAGAGCAGAGAGGCTCTGTGCTGAGAGCACAGCATCTGGAGCCTGCTTCAGATTCTGGGCCTCCCTCTCTCTCTGCCCCTCTCCCGGTAAATATGCTCTCTCTCTTTCTCTGGCTCTGGCTCTGGCTCTCTCTCTCTCATTCTCTCTCTGTTGTTTCTCCTACACTCTCTCTCGGTCTGTCTCCCTGTCTCCCCTCTCTCTCCAAAAATAAATAAACATTTAAAGCAATGAATAATTTATAACAATAACAATAATAATAATTAATAACAATAATAAACCAGAAGCAACACACTCAGGGCTAATGTTATCCAGCTCAGGTGAAAATGGAATGATGCTGGGATTGCTGACAGGAGCATGATTTCCTAGGCAAGCTTGGTTACCTGAGAGTAAGAAGGAAACACCTGAGGGGTTGAGATGAAAGGAAACAGCAGGCACAAGATGTCTCAGCCTCCCAGCAAACAGCGACCTGACACTGAGGCTTTTCTTTCCAGAAAGCGAAGTTTTTCTTGCCGGCACTGCTCAGTTCGATTCCTACCCAAGGAACTGACTGAGCCCCGAACCCCACGTAGTGTAGTCGTCTCTATAGTTTTTACTTCTTTGTCTCGCATATAGAGTAACATACGAACATGCAGTCTCAATAAGTGGTGTCACGTTACAAGGTCCTGGGGAAGCTGTCACATATACCTGTGGCCAGGTTGCCTTGAAGGTATTTTTTTTCCCTTTCCTTAGGGAGGGGACCTTACTGCATTCCCCCCTTTGATCATCAGACCCTCTCTCTAAGGTCAGAGAGCACCATCTTAATTTAGAGGTTGATATTTTTATCACATCTTTACATGAGTGGCCTTCTTTTTTTTTTTTCTCTCTCTCTGTAAATTCTGGCAATGAGACTGGAGGCAGACCATACAAGCAGGGGAGCTAAGCAGGGTCACATTAAGCACCCTCTGAAATTTAGAAATCTAATTTCCATAAGGGTTTTGAATCCTCCCAGATTTGAAACCCAGCCTCCAAATAAGTCTCCGGTGTTCCACCTGTTTCAGGTCAGGACTGGGACATGAGCAACCTTTTGTATTTGATCTGTGATCTCCTCTATGACTTTTTCCTCCTCATCTATCTCTAGGCAGCAGTTGTTCAGGTTAAATTTTCCACAAACACTTCTCTCAGGAGCCAGCAAATGGCTCCAGCAAATTCGATAGATGGCATTGTATTTTGGTTCATTGCTTGACTAGGAAGCAAAGATCTCTGGCAGTCTCATTGGTTTTAATTTGTAGAACTGCTTGAAGTCTACTTATGTGGTTTAACATGTAAATGGGAGTGTACTGGCCCCAATATCCATCCTCTGTCTAGATGGCAGGGCCATAATATTGGATTCTATGCTCTGGAGGCCATTTATTATCTTTTTCATTATGAATTTGTAAGGCACGCTGCTTTTTTAGTCTCCCTCTCCCCATACACTTGAACTCCCAAATGTTTTTCTCTGGCCAGTGGGAGCAGGAATAAAGATGGACGATGTGTCCATCACAGCACATGTGACCCTGAACAGACTGAGGGAAGGATAATACAGTGTGTTCTTTCACACACCTGGTACAGTCCACTTGGGACCTGCCATTCGATGGCTTGTTGACAGTGTCTCAGGCCTCTCAGAGATGAGAGAAGTTAGACAGGGGATGGGGATCCGGCTCAAGGTGACAAGGCTTTCAGGTGGCACTTTGAGACGGCACTAGTTGCCACGCCCACAGGTGTTTCTCCTTCCTGAGTCAGTCTGAGAGCTAGGGAACGTCATGCTAGTCTCCACACTCTCTGTGTTATGTCATTCTTATCCCTGATTCAGAACTCTGGCCCTCCATCCACCCATTTCCCCCACTTTGCTCCATTTTCACTCTGAGCCCTCCCTGGAGTCCACTCCAGGTGTTTGTGGTAGAGTCATACCCTGGGCTCTCCCCTAGGGATCCTGGTGCATTCGTTGTGAGTAGGGCAAACGAATTGTGTGTTGTGAGTGAGTTGGACAAAGAGCCCCTGGCTCTTCAGCAGGATAGTTTTCCCTGTATGCTTGTTCATCTGTGCAGGAGTCTCCCAGAATTCAGGTTTCTGGCCCAAGCAGACCCATGTTGTTTTGGACAGCCATGGAAGATCCTCAGATTTCTCGTGTTTCAAGCACCTTGAAGAGACAAGAATAACATTTTGTGGTTGGACGCTGGGTGGCAGGTTGGAATCGCTGTGTAACTGTGTATGGGGACATATCTCTTCTTCATTTTCTGGGACAATGGCTATGATAATTAGACTTTAAGGAAAAATCCTAAGGAGTTGCCAATACTCCTTTGTTTCCAGGAAATTCCTGGCCTTTTCTGGACTAACATGGTCTACCTAATTCCATTAGTGGAGAACAAAACAAAGCAAAACCATGAAACCTGAAGGGTGCTCTTCTGTTTGAGCTGACAAGATTTAAATCTGGGAATTCTATTTCTCTGCCATCTGCTGGCACTTCTCCTCTTCTGCCCTTCCTTCCCCCACTCCTATTATGCACCATTTGGTGCGGGGTGGCCTGCATAACTGTCTCCTCAACATCTCAGGCACCATCAGCTCCTCTCCCACCCTAGGTGTTGAGGAACCCAGACCACCGAAGTCAGATTTCCCCATCAATGTTCCATTAACCATGGGAAAACCAATTGTCTTACGTGGACCCAAGTCAAACCTATTCAGTGTGTAAGGTAATTTTAAGTTTGTTCATTTCAGATGACAATGTTTATCAACTTTAAAAAAGAAAAACAACTTTTATTCTACCTAGATTTACCGAAGGTCAAATAAACTCATGTGATCTCTGTTCCAGTTTGTTAACAAAAGGATGACTTCATGTGATGGTTAATTTTGTCTGTCTCATAGCTTTCATGGGTAATTATTAAGATAGCTCTCAAAGTCCTTGGAAACCTAAAACGGTAAAGTTTTGCTTGCATGATAAATTGAGAATGAATTCATTGGCTATCTAACCAGATAGAAAGCTAAAGCACTAATTACTAGATGTAGGTTTGTGCTTTTGACTTGTTGCCAAAAACGAAGGATATTTGGAATTGTTGAAAAACATGCTTTGAGCTTATTGGATTCATAAGTTTGCCATCTAAAAAAAAGAAAAAAATTCTGATATAACATTAAGTTCACAATTGGTGACTACTTAGTTTTCACTAGAGACTAAGGTTTCTAAGTTAAAATTCTACTAAGTTGTACTTGAAACTGATGGAAATAAGGAAAGCAACTTTGTATGGGGGAGGTATGAAAGAAAGGTATAAGAAATGGAAATATATTTTTATTGTAGGTAAAAGAAAGTAATTTTGTCCCAAATGAGACTGTCCAAATAGGAGAGAAATGGCTTGGGACAAAATCTGAATCCAAAAGAAAAGTCGGAGAAGTTTCATGAAGGATCATCTTTAAAAAGAAATTTTACATGTGGTCAGAACGGACTAAGGTTAAAAGAAATGGAGTTTAAAAGTACACAGGGTTAAGATTGAAATTCTTCCTCCTTTGATTCAAAGGCTGGGAAAATGATGGCAATATCCTTGATGCCAGCCTCCAAATCCTCCACATTCGTGTTGTCCTTGTTTAGCAGAGGAATGGATGATCTAGAAAGGGCTTTTACTAAGCTACATGGGAGCCATTTTACTGAACTGAGTAAAAGTGCCAAAAATGGATATCCACATGGCCGAAACACATTCACGTGGGCATTGTTGAAAAAGGCAAGGGAAAAGACCTTGACTTTGGCCCTCTAACCCCCTCCCTCAATGGCCAACGATCAATATGTAAGTTACTGTAGAGCCAAAATAAAATGGGTGCATCCTGTGACAACCAAGAACATCTTGCTTGGTCACAGGCAATACCCCCAAGGTCCTACAGGCGGGAAATGGAGGGTTTAAAAAAACCACACAAAACCTTTATGTTACAAGGTTTAAGACAGAGAAAAGGAGATTTAAGTAAATTTTGTAGTTGGGTAAATTTATAAAGGTTTTTCAGAATATTACATATGCTTTTGAGTTGACCTGGAAGGACATCATGCTTTTGTTAAATCAGACTCTTAATGAGGCAGATGTTTTGAAAAAAAAAAAAAAAAAGAAAAAAAAAAACAAATTAAGGAAATCTAAGATTTAGCCCTTAAATTAGCCACTATTTTACAAACACAAAATGAGAGACTGATGGCCTTCCTGGAGAGATTGAGGGAGGCTCTCATTAAATATATGGTTATCCCCCTTGACACCCCCAAGGCTGAATAATTTTAAAAGACAAAGTTGTCACTCGATTAGCCCTAGATATTCATAGAAAATGCAAAAACTGGCTGTTGGCCTTGAAGGGACCCTGGAGGAGCTCTTACGAGCTGCCAAGTGGGTATATTTCAAGCAAAACAGAAAAGGAAGCTTTGAAAGAAAAATCTAAGGCCTTAGTTGTGGCCTTAGGTGCTATGCCAGACCGGACTTCCCGAGGCCTTGGCACCAAGTGCCATTTCTATGGCCATTCAGAGCACTGAAATGAGAATGTCCTCAGAGGCTACAACCAAAATAAAAACACCGTAAGCCATAATCCTTGTATGGAAACAATCACTGGAGATCTGAATTCCCTCGGGGACCTCTGTCTGTGAGGCTCAGATAACCAATGTCCTGGAAGGGATTAACTGGGACCTGGGGCTCTTCACGGTGGCTCCCCTAAACCAACTGTCTTTCAGAAACCCAGAAACTCAGGTAACTCTAAATTCAGAAAGAAAACTGGCTGATTTCCTTCTTGACACTAGAGCTACATTTTCTGTCTTCCTTTCCACTCCAGGCCAACTATCCAAACGCAACCTGATGATTAGGGGCATCTGCGAAAAACTTCTAAAACTCATTCCACCCAAACCACTGGTGTCTATCCACTGTAAGTCAGGGCAGGCATGCACTCAGTGCAGGAAGCTTCTCGTCCCTTTCTCCAGTCCCAAAGGAAGAATTATTGCCAAGCTAGCCCTTGTAAGTGCAATGAAGGGGAGACCTTCTTTCCTTCTGTCACGGGTGGTTCCCCCAGGCACACTATGCCTCAGGCCCTGGTAGGCACCAAGAGGGCTCTTGAAAGAACTACTGCATCAGGTCCAGGTTCCATACACTTGAGAAGCAGCTGGGAGTATGGACCTTTTGCCTCTGCGTCAATAGTGCATCTGTTTCCTGATGGGAAGGACAGTTTTCCCTCTGTTTCTGAAGGACAAATACAGGCCTCCTGCAGCATTTCACTCTCAGGGGTAGTCAGTGGAGGTTTCCTTTGACCACAGCCCTCAGGTGTTTCTTCCTCGCCAGACAGTCAGCCTGCCGGGAGCTAGGAGTAGCCAGTGAATCAAATTGAGCCCATTCTCGTCAGTAATGAAGATCGTTGGTCCTCAGGGTCCTCTTTGCATGTTATTGCTCTCTTTTGAAACTACATTCTAAGTGGGAGTCATTTAGAGCAAAAGCCTCAGAAGAATATACTCCTTTGAAACTAGAACATTCCAGGATCCATGGGTCTGTTTCAGGTACATAGCCCAGGTCCAAGCGTTGCTGTGGAGTTCCAAGGCATTTCTGGAGCCAATTGACAGCTCTCAGTGTCTGGGATCCCAGAGGAGAGCAGGCCCCTCTGTCCCTGGGGGTTTGGTGCTTAGTCATCTTGAGTCATTGCAAGGATAGGTAGGTAGCTGGCCTGTCTCCCCAAGCTGGGAGAGGTGTCTTCAACCTGCAGATTAGATGGCTCATGCATTTACAGTCTGCAGAGTGCCGAAAGCGACTTTCGAGTGACAATTGGATCCGGTCGGGTTCAAACACTTGACTCTCAGCTGGGAGCCCCTAACAGCCAGAGCTGAATCACTGCTGCCCCTGTCCTCTCCTGGGAAAGGGCAAGGAACAGACCCAAAGGCAGGACTTGCCCTCTCTTTCTCAAGGAAGATGCAGGTCTCTTGCTGGTGGGGCCCAGGTGTAGCCTGTTAAGGGCTCCCTTCACCAAAGCCCTTAGACCTGAGAAGAAGGTGTTGCTTATTCCTGAAAGGGCCAGCTTGCTAAGAGATGGCACTAGTCACTTCATTTACCATGTCATGTCATTCTGATTCCTAGTGAAGAACCCTGGCTGCCATGAATCTATTTTCACCCCTTTGCCCCATTTTCAAACGAGTTCATATATGTGGTCCATTCCATGTAGTCTCTGAGAAGAATATCCTTGGTGTTCAGCTGGGGATCTAGTCCCAACATTGGGACTGTGTGAATGGTTTGGTGACTGGTACCCTGGCAAGTTGGTGTCAACACCATGCAGGCATTCAGAAGCCTAGGGTGATGGAAGGGCCCAGGTGAGACATTTGCATTTAGCCTGGACCAGATGGCTGGGTAGGGAGCTGGCCTCCTTTCTTGGCTGAGGGGACATGAAATGACACATCCCCTTTCCACATGGTTCCCATTCCCATTGGAAGTATTGAAGTGTGGGCCTCCTTATGGCCACTGCCTTCCCATGGCTCTGTGTCTAACTATGTCCCCATTTAGACTTAGGAACCATGGAGCTGTCACTCTCTAAAACCCCTGCCCAGGGATAGATTTTCACACAAGCCTGTACATGTTGGATGTGGTGGGCCCCAAGCAAGGCAGCCCAGCCTCTGCTATTGGCAGCACTTGTGCCTCCTCAGACTTGCACTGACCTTGCATCTGTGGCCCCGAAGTGCCAGCTGGACCACAGGCATCGGGGCTGGGTGCAGGTGACCACCACAAGGAGGTTTCTGGGTCAGGTGCCTAGCATGAACAGCCCTGTGCATCAAGCAGTACCTCAGCAAACTCAGTGGCCCAGCAAATCCATTCCGTGGTCTTGGTGGGGCCAGCATGGCTTTGGCCTGTGCAGTGCTGTCCTCCTTCAGCATACTCAAGTGTAGCAACAGTGACAGTTCTGGTTGGCAGGACTAGGTCCACCACCACCCCGAGCACAGTGGGAGAAGTAGGGACTGGCAGATAAGGTGGAACCCATTGGGGTACCACCTGGTGTTGGCCTCCTTAGCAGTTCACTCCTCCCAGCCAACGTTTGGAGGATTCAAGTGCTCTCACCCGGGTACCCTCACATAAAATGGTTCTGCACAGTGAGATGTGATGAAGAATGATAGGAATAACCTAGATTAAGGATGTACTGAATCAAGATGCTGGCCCGTGTGCAATATGTCTGCAAGAAATGCAGAGGGAAGTACTAGAGCAGGGTAGCCTTGTCCCTTCACATACCCTGAAGGTTGCACTGGTTTACAAAAGGTGATCTTGCCCTGAGCATCATTCACATACTGTAAATACTTCTGACCTTTTCACTTATTCTTGTCTCTTCAAGGTGCTTGCAAGCCCAGAATCTCTCAAGATCTTCCATGCCCAAAGAGAAACTACAGAGGCCTGCTTGGCCAGAAACCTGAATTCTGGAAGTCTCATACAGAGGTGAACAAGTATTCAGAGAAAAGTATCCTACTGAAGAGCCAGGAGCCCTTTGGTCTATCATGCCAGGGTCACAAAGAATGGGCCAGGATCCCCAGTGCAGAGTCCATGGTATGACTGTACCACAAACACATGGAGACGGCTCCAGTGAGGGCTGAGTGAAAATGGAGCAGAGGGGTGAAAATGGGTAGAGAGAGGGCCAGAGTTCTGAATCAGGGATAAGAATGAGTTAATGTAGAGAGGGACGAGACTGGCACGGTCTTGCCCAGCTCACAGACTGACTGAGGAAGGATGAACACCTGTGGGCTTTGGGAAACAGTGCCCTCTGTTCGATCCACCTGAAAGTCATGTCAGCAAGGAGCCTACCTAGATTCCTTCCTCAGGATCAGCGGGAAAGTCCTGTCTCCGGGTATGTGTCATGCCCTTGCCATTAGTACATGGGCACATTAGTGATACAGCTGTAGCAGGGGTATACTTCCTCCCCATGGGCAAGGGTTCGAAAGTGGGACTTGATGCAGGATCCCATTCAAAGGTACTTTCTGTGCTGGGCACAACCCTGAGTATCCTGCCCACGTGAACACCTGCTGTCCTCCAAAATGAAGGGATCTCCTTTAATGGGGGTGGGCGCCAGGGGACAACTGGAGTCCTATGTTGTGCAGCTAAGCAACACCATGTGCTTATGGCCAGAAAGACCAGGTTTCCTCTTGGAAATTAGAGCCAGAGAGCATTCAATTTCCTTCAGAACAGACTGGGAAACTGGCACCAGTCCTACAAGCCATGGCTGTGTAAGTAACAACCCCAGGATCTGTAACATGAACTGAGACCTAGCTAGAAAAGCAGCAATGGGATGTACATGAGGACAAGCAGCGCCCAATTTCTGCATCTCCTAAGGGAATAGCATCCATCTGCACAGGAGATAACTTTCTTAGATAACTCTCCATCCAGGCAGGAGGACATCTCCCTTAGAGATGTTTGGCTTAGACTACACCAGCATTCTCCAGTGGCCTGGTGATGTCCACAAAATCTGCAAGCCAACTCCCAGTCCCCCTGTGGCCACACCTATTGCACACTCACCAAAATTGTACCAGATTCCCTGCTTCATAGGAAAGGATAGGTCTCCGAGACGCTGGCTCTGAAAGGATTCCAGGGAACCCCCTCTTTCTAAACAAGACCAATTATTTACTATCATTAGAATAGCCTGCTGAGGAACAAGAGCTCAGGAACATAAGAGTCCGGTGTCCTCCTGAGCATCCAGACTCAGAGCCCTGCACTGGCTCAGGAACTGACTGGAAACTCACTTCCAATCCTTGGAACATGGTTGTGTAGGAGACAGCCACGTGGTCTTGCTGTGTCAACCGAGCACAAGTGAAAAAAGCAGCATTGGGAGAGGAGTGAATACCAGGTGAGTCAAAGTTCTCCATTCAAATGGGCATAGGTCTAATCGAGGAAGGAGAGATCTCCAACATCCCTTCCTCTTGTCTCACACAGGAGGCCGGATCCTCCCTAAACACTGGCTTAAACTCCCATCAAGCAATCTCTCTGGGCATCTTTCCACGCCTTGGGTTTGGGGATGGACTCATAATTCTAAACTGAAAGGGAGAAGGGCCCAAAGCAATACCTATATCACCATCCCAAGGACACCACCACACTCCCAAGTTGACACAAGAGGCTAAGAAACTGGCTCTGAATAAATTCCATGGAGAACTTTCTTCACAAAAAGGGATAAATGGTGGAAATGGAGAGACAGCGTGCCAGGGCTCATCGCACGTGAGATTTGGAGAATGTTGAGAATGAAGTACCCAGTGCAGTGTCCTCTGAACCGGGTTGTATCTCGATAAGCAAATGACTGTGGACTTAGTCCAAGGGAGCCCCCGAGCGAATACACTTGGGAGCCCTGTCAGCTAGAATCTTGCATATTTTCATTGGGACGGAGTGAATTCTGCCTTTGGTCTGCCCCTCCTGCTTCTTCAGGTACTTGAGGGAGACAGCAGTGTTTGAGCTGTAGCTATTGGGTTTTGCTGGCTCTTGCTCAGGAGTCTGCCACAAGGACTTGGTTTCCTAATTCCTGGAAAGGGCTCTTCCAGGCCGACCCCACCCCCCTTTACCTACTGCCCATGTGCTAACTTTCTGCTTCTCTGAATGAAGGCAACTGAATCATCCAGGTCAGTGAGGCGAGCCGGCTCCCCTTTGCCTTACATAGCACAGCAGCCCCAGCACCAAGCAAGAACCAAGGGACACAAGGCCTTCATTCCTTTGGTGGAGCAGAGCCTGATATCTCTCACTGAGCGCTGGAGCAGATTCCGAGTCTGAGGCCTACCAAGGAGTGTCAGCTTAGTGAGTGACGGCTGCATGGTTCCTAAGCTTGAATGAATGCAGAGTGAGAAACACAGTAAGGGAGAGGGAATGGCTACAGCCATGAGCAAAGTGCTTTCAATATTTCAACAATGGGAATGAGGCCAATATGGCACAGAGATGGGTGTCTTCATGTCCTCTAGGCCCAACAAGGAGGCCAGCTTCCCTCTAATATGTCTGGCCCAGCCTCCAATCAAATCGGTCTCCAGTGGACCCCCGCCAATGCCCTAAGCCTCTGGATGTCCATGTGGTCCTGCAACCAAAGGCCAGGGCTCTTTTGGCTCGACCGTTCCCACAGTCCCAAGAACTGATCCACATCGGACATCTGCAAGCTGGAGATAGAACTCTGAAAGACTGAATTCACATGGACCTTGAGATGAGCCTCAATGGCTAAGAAACAATGTCGTTCAACTTGATGCACCTTGGCCTGATTTTACAAGTTGCCATGCTGAATAAGCCTACACCAACTCTGGGCACCATATCCGTTCAGTGTCTTATATTCTCTGCACCAACAGTATCTTCTCCCTGACACCCTGCAGTCATGTGCAGTGTGGTTCGTTCTTGTCATTCTGGCCCCAGCAAATGTCACCTCAGGAAGGCCTCTCATACCCTCTGATGACTCCCCAGCCTGTCCTCACAGGACACTCGTTCTTTTCATGATGACAGCTCTTGCCCTAGTTTTAACATGTCTTGTCATTCATACCTGTGTCCTCTGCCCTCCAGACTGTGAAGACCTGGCAGGCAGGGACCACTTTGTCATTGTAAGCCTTGCACTTGGGCCCACCAAATGACCCGGCATGTGGTGAGTGCTTGGAGCAGTTCCTGAATGAATAAATGGAAGCATCTTTGGGCACTCCCTCTCGATGTTGAGATGACTCTGTGGAGATAACTGGGAATATGGGAGATTTCTGTTATACGTGACGCAGGGGAAATGAAGAATGACCTCTGCATGACCTTTCCCTGGTCGAGTTCCCGCATCAAAACTTGATGGGCACCGCTGACACAGGAAGCTGCCTCTATCCTGGTGTCCAGAACTAGCACTGGAGCCACAGGCATGAAATCTGCACACTAAATCAGCACCTTCATGTGGCTGCCTTGAAGGCAGTGGTCCTTTCAGGTCCCAGGGTAAAGATCAGGATCTAGAGGCTCCAGGGCTGTGCAAGGGATCTCAGGCTTCTGCCATTCTCTTTCTCTGTCCATCCACGCTTTCTTCCCTAGGCACCCTCACGTCAGCCAGGACGATGACCGCCCTATTTCCCAATGAAGACCCTAGGGGTCCAACAAGGACTGGGTGTGTATTGGGCTCTAGATTCAGTGTACAGTGCTCTGACATGTACTTCCTTATCCTAAGTCTTCACCAACCCAAGTCTCCAAGTGTCTCTAGGCTCTCCAAGGCTTCCAGCAAAGGAAAGCCTTTCTCTAGGGAATTGGAACACAGTGACTCACTGATGGAGAGCCAAGGCCATTGGACCCATGATGCTTCTATGGAACTCTGGAGAAACACAACACTCTCCGGGAGAACGCTGAAGCCTTTTCTTCTGTAGATATTGTCTAACAAAGGAGACTTGGCTCATTGTAATTCCAGGTCCCCTAGTCCTTTCTTCTGGAGTCTGGGCCAAGGGTGGCCCGGGGCCCAGCAGAAAGCTACCAATTTCACAAATTCCTTGCCCATGTTTGGGCCTTTGAGCATGTAGCTCAGAATATGGATGCTGCTGCCCCATGCAGAGCTCTCTTGAAGCTGTTCCTTCTTACCCTCTTCTCACTTCCCCAGTGTCTGCTTTTGTTGAACACACTATCAGTATGCGTATGCTAGTGCACATGTGGCGGCTGGATAGTGGAAGGAACCCATGTGGAGAGCAAGTAGGCACGATTTCTCCCAGAATATCAGACACTCTTATTTCTAAAGCAAACATGATGGGAGGGATTTGAGCCATGTTCTAAAAAGGCCCGAGCCCAGCCTTATCCTCTGGACTCTTCCCACCTCCTGTGTTCTGGGTCAGTCCTAGTCTCTTGATCAGATCAGTCACCCCACTGTAAAATGAGAGTTTGGATACAGAACTCCCAAAGCCAGTGGTCCAGAGGATGTGATGTCAGGCTCCATGAACCCTGGCTGGGGTGTCAGGTGGGGAGTGGTCAGCCACACCTGTAGATGAAGTATACCAGTTTCCTTTAGACAGGCCTCAACACCTGCCTAAGACAGGCAAATATTCCGAGCCAATGAGGGAAAACCAGGTATGTTTCACTGGACATCACAGGACATCACTAACCCCACAGTGCATGAGTGTGCTCCCTACCTTACGAGGCGTGCATGATAATGCAGCAAAGGCTCTGCTCCAGAAGTAGGTCTGAAGCAACCACCCCATCCCACTACCACCTCCTGGTCCCAGGAGAGAAGGCATAGAGAGTAACCGGGCAGAAGCACTGTATCTCAGAATCAGAGAGTCTACTTCCACACCTGCCTCTGCTGCTAGGCATACAGAGATCTGTCCTTCAGAAGGACATACATGCTTTCCAAAGTCACACAGTGCTCCGATGGGAACGTTCTTGCTGTGGTGAAGAGTGAGGTTTTGGCACCTGCCGTAGTTGTCAAAGTAACAGTGGCACAAAGAGAATAGACATGTGTTTCTTCTTCATATAAATGAACCCCTGACGAGACTAGTCTAAAACTGATTATGGCTTCCCTATCATGGGAGATCACATATCATTGATCTCCCTGCTCTAACATGTCAGTATAGGGTTTCATTTTTTTTTACATCTATAAAACCAGAATCTATACCTCTTTCATCACAGTGTGAATAGAACATCAAGACATTTACAGAAAGATTAATGTGAAAAGAATATATAATACATTCGGAGAAACCAGAACTGGTGCGTTGTGCTCTACTTTTTTAAATGGATCAAGGAATTGTAATGTGTTATTATTTTTCCCTGGAAATACTTTATCCAAAGGCATTCTATGTGCATAGAGTTCTGATTCAATGTTGATTAAGCACAGCACTAAAACAAAATTGCTTGTGGGTGTGAGCTAAAGTCTCCAAGAGATAATGTCTCAGTCAGGATATCAGGATCAAAAGGGAGGTGTAAAAAGAGCAAGATTAAATCATGTGCTCATTTTCCACCCCCCCATGTCATACCAAATTTTTATTTAATTCTCAATAGTGAACATACAGTGCAATATTGGTTTCAGGATTGGAATTCAGTAATTCGTCCTTACAGACAACACTCAGTGCTCATCCTAACAAGTGCCGCCCCTCGATACCCATCACCCATCTATCCCATCGCCCACCCACCCAGAAAAAAGTAATCAATGAACTGATCCCATGGACAATTGCACCAAAGATACTTTGTAAGATACTCAGAAATCAGCCTGACCAAAGAGGTATAAGATATGTACTCTGAAAACTTATGAAGGAAATTGAAGATGATACCAAGAAACGGGGAAAACATTTCATGCTCATGGTTTGGAAGTACCAACATTGTTAAAATGTCTCTACTCCCCAAAGCAATCTACACAGTTAATGTAATCCCTATTAAAATAACACCAGCATTTTTCAGAATCACACAAGACCCCGAATAGCCAAAGTCATCCTGAAAAAGCAAAACAAAGCTGGAGGCATCATTGTTGAACATGTTCCAAAGAGCACTCCAAAGAACAAGAAGGGAAAGGAAAACAAAAGCCAATGCTTTATTGTTAGGTGTTTTATTCCCGACCCACTGATTCCAAGTATGCTTGTTTTTATTTGTCTTTAAGCTTCTGGTTCTTCCATAATATCACGAAATCTACTGTTTGTCACTCAGATATGTAGAATAAATGAAGAAAAAAATGAGAGTAGAATGTGATATCATGAAGTTTCAATGTTTCTTTATGACATTTTCTAATCAGAAGGGTTTCAAAATATTCAAACTCACCATTCCTAGGTGATAGTAGAATTTGACAAAATCAGTAGCCACAAATGACAGACTACCTCTGACGTGAATTGAGATATTTCTATACTTGTGTCAGATATCAGTTACCTGTTTGGAGATCACATAGAATTACTAAATCTCAACCTTGAGAAGGCTTCCCACTTTAGTCACGTATGTTGTATTAATGTCTATATAGCCAAAGACATTAAAAAAAAAAAGAGTGGCATGTCCCTGTGTGTTTAATCCAATGCCAAGAAAGGTATCATGCTGCAAAGCAATCAGGTTAGATGTTGAAGAGAGTAGAGAGTCTAAAACCCAAATGCACTTCAATGCAGGTGGTGCTGGAAAGAGCCCACCTCCCTTCATGGGCAAAAAGAGACTGAGGTCAGCGGTCAGAGTCAGGAGCGACTGGTCTGTGCTCAGACAGTGACAAGAAACTCTAGGCAAGCTCCCACTCTGGTGGCGTGCTACCACACAGCAGTTAGTTTTTGATGTTGGGGGAGAAAGGAGGTTCTTCTGTGACTGAGAACTCAGTGCTTGCCAGGATTGTGTTGGCCCACACGGTCACTCTCTGCTCTCTAGCCACCTCCTGGAATGCCTGAACTTCCTTCATTTTGCGATACTAATGGCTTGTCCCTGAAGTCCATACATTAAGAGGTAAGGCTAGAAAAAAGGCAACCCGATAACTAAAAGCCTCAGAGCCCATTTCCATAGACTTGGCCAGGAGCCAGACAAGAGCCCCCAAATCAGCACTGTTCTATCACTGAAGGAAAGGAAGGGAAAAGAGTGACCACTCTTTGGCACACAGGGCTCCTCAGTGTGTAGATAAAGAATGTCCCCTGTAGATCTGGCCCATTTATGTTGGTGATGATGCCAACCTTGCCTAGGGAAAAGTGCTAGTGATTCATGTGAAGCTTTCTACCATTTTCACTGGAAATGAAGACATTTGGCCCTCAGTGCATCACTTCAGATGTCCTTACTCTTTCATTAATGAGGGTTTCATTTGGGGACATTCAGAGATATCATCTGGGAGAACGTTCTGACGTGAACCATGGAGTTGTGACTAGTTCCCAGTAACCTGGGATGTGCTGGGCCACAGGAGTCCATGGAACTCTTCTGCAAGACCTACCTTGGCCAAAGGAGGCACGGGGCATTGGAAACTGTTCAGCAGAAGAGGTTTGCATGTGCACAGGGGCAGATGATGTTGGGAAGGACCAATCTCACTTCCGGAGCATGGGCCTAGGGTCCAACTCAGGAGCCACAGGGCTGTCACTCAGACAGTGCGCAGTAATTCCCAGGAATCTGTGCTCACACGTGTGTCATCACATAGCACTTAATTTCTGATCTCAAAAAGTAAAGGCTGACCTCCTGCCAGTAAGAACTCTGTGTATGGCAGGATCCTGTTGGCATGGGACCATTGCCCTGTTCTCTGTCCACCCCTTTCAGGAAAGCCTGAGCTACCTACCTCCTGAGACACTCAGGGTTCATGCATGGAAAGTCCATTCACCAAGCAGGTGAGGGCACAAAACTACTCAGATCCTGAAATACCACAGCCCGAACCGGCAGACTTGCCAGGACCAAGATCCTACCTTGTGAGTCACTACTGTGTCTTTCCACAGATCAGCTGGGCTTTGAAGCTGGTGGCGGCTTGACACAGTCCAGACCTTATTGAAGCTGGGGTGAATGACTTTTGCCTACAGAACTCCCTGGTACGGGTAGTGGACGCTCCACTTCTCTTCAGGCCACAGGTCCTTCTTACACCTTGGACATCAAACTTGCCCTGGGGATTGTGCTAGTAACAGGATCTACAGCTTCATTCTGTTCTCCTCTGACATGAAGAACTTGAGCCCTCAGTGTAACCTTTTCAATTCCCTTACACTTCTCCTCACCGTGTGTTCACTGGGAGATAATTCAGTGCCAGAGTCAGGCAGCAATTTCCTCCAATTTTAATTGTGAAGTCATGTCAAGTACCCATAAGTTTGGAATAACTTTAGGAACAGGTGGCGCTGGGCTGTCTGCCACATCTACCTAGGGAACAGGAGGTATTGGGGACTTGAGTGTGTTAAGCACAGGAGGATTTCTTGTGGGTAGAGGCAGGTGATACTCGGAGACAGTGAGTGTTACTTTGGTGGTAAAAGCTGATGGAGATGGGGTCTTCAGAGCCTCAGTCAGAAGTAAAAAAAAAAAATCACAGCTTGGGTTGATTAAGTCCCAGGGAGCCTGCATGAAGATTGTTTTCTACCCCCACAACAACTAATTTCTGATATCAAGGAGAAAATGTCCTCCTAATAAGGTGGGGCATTGAAGTCTTCTGTTGGTGGAATGACAATTACTGTGCTCTATACCCCTGGCATAGACTGCCCGACATCCTGCTTTCTGAGACTCTAAGGGTTCCCACGTGCCCACTCTGTTTCCACAGCAGGTGAACATGAAAGAAACTACTCAAATACTAAAACCTCAGAACCTGGTCCCTCAGACGTGGGCATCAGCCCATACTGCGACTCTGCCCTCCAAATCATACTGCTTTTTCCCGCTGGCAGGAAAAGCTGCAAAGCTGGCAAGTACCCAAGCCCTCCTACACTGTTTGAGTTCAAATGGAGGATTTTGATGCTACTTTAGGACTCCCAGGCATAGGCAAAATATGTACTGTTTTTCTAGAGCCCCCAGGTTTTCCATAGTCCTAGGACATCAAGCTTCCCTGGGAATTGTGTCAGTCACTTCCTTCATAGCTTAATCCATTATCATCTGAGACAAAGAATTGGGAGCCAAGTCCATCCCTTCCAATTCCCTTGATCTTTTTTTAACCAGGTTTTCCTGTGAGGGACAGAGAGTGTGAGCCTGCAAGGATTTCTCTCCGATTTTCATTGTGGAGTCCTGCTAAGTTCCCTGAAATTCAGGATCACTTGAGCAATGGGTTCTCCATGGGCTCACCTGTGTCACCTATTTTGGCAACAGAAGGCAAAAAGCCTTGAAAGGGGCACATGTTATTGGGAGGGAGCCATCCTCACTTCTGTGCAAGGGGAGATGGGGATCAAGGGTCAGTCAGGAACCTTGTGGCTTTGCTCAGAGAGTGCCCAGCATTCACTAGTAGCTAACACGTGGCAATTCCTAATGACATAGTGCCCTCCTTTCCTGAGATCTCTGTGCTTAGCAGGCTCCAGTTGACCTGAGACGGGGGGTGGGGGATGGTTCCCCTGTTCCCACTTCTCCTGTGACATTCTTGCTGTCTGAGAAGATCGAAGTCTGAGCATGAACACTGTTTTTCCCCAGATGGTCAGGGCACATAGTCCATTCAAGGACTCTAGGACCAGATCCCAATTCCACAGACATAGCTTCCAGCCAATACGAAGAAGCCAACATTCAGATATATCAAAAGTGCCTCTACCCACTGAATGGAAGAGTAAGGCAAGGGCCAGAAACCTTCCTGCCATATCTAGATCAGGATGCAGTGTTTTTGTGGCTGGTGCTACCTTGCATCCCAAACCCCGGCTGTTTCCTTCTTACTCTCAGGAAACCAAGCTTGCCTAAGAAATCATGCTCAAGTCAGCAGTCCCAGCTTCATTCCATTTTCACCCAAGCTGAACAACTTTGGCCCTCAGTGTGTTGCTTCTGATTTATTATTGATGTTATTAATGTGAAGAATGCCTGCTGATATACCATGAGCTTGGGCAAGGTAGAGTCAGTAGGTAAGATTACAAGGAGTCTTTCAATGCTAAGGACTCACAGATTACTGGAAGGCTAGCTATTGTCAAGCTAGAATTGTTTTTCCCTCTAGCAAAATATTTACATAAGGACAATATGGCGTTCCCGGAGGAACATTTTACTCTGCCACCCTCAAGTATTTGTCAATGGGCTGCAGGTGAAAGGAACTTAAATTTATTGTTTTCAATGTTTATTTGTTGTTGGAGAGAGAGGGGAGACAGGGAGACAAAGGGAGAGAGGGAGTGGAGAAAGAGAGACAGACAGACAGAGACAGAGAGAGAATATGCACTGGGAGAGGGGCCGAGAGAGAGGGAGACACAGAATCTAAAGCAGGCTTCAGAAGACTCAGAGCCTTCAGCACAGACCCCTCTGGGTCTGGAACACAGGAATTGTGAGATCATGACCTGAGTTCAAATGGGAGGCTTAAGGGACTCTGACTCGCAGGCACCAAAGGAAATTACGTTTTATCTGCCATTTTCTTCTTGCCTTTGTTCCTCACATCACTATGGAGGGCAGGCTGGTTTGGGGGCTCCGGGAAACTGATTCTATGGGTTTCTGGAGGTGAAGCCCCTGTCTTTTTCTTGTAATTTCCTAAGATACTGTAAATTGACGGAGGCTCTATCAGTTTCAGCATTTGTCTTCTGTCCTCTCCTTTGCGCTCGGGCAGCCAGGAGTGCCTGAGGAATGTCACACAGATCTCTTCTGGGGGTGGGGACTGGTAATGCTAGCTTGCATGTGGCCCTAAGCTTTCCTTGTGCTCCCTCATCCAGCACATGGATGATTCCCACTTACCTAGCCCACGTGTGTTTGTTCATTCAGAAAGGTGTGAGCTTGCCAGGAGTTTGTGCCATTCTGGGAATTATTTGCAGAATTCCCCCAAGCTCGTCTGAGATGAAGATCTTTGGCTTTCTGTGTAACCGTTCCCATGCACTTGCTCTGTTTTGAAGGAAGTCCCCACCTTGGGGAATTCAAGGCCAGACCTAAGAGCAATGTCCCCTCATTATAGTTGAGGAGTCTGGCCAAGGCATCCTGATTCTGGCCTAGGGTGGGCAAAAAACCCCTCGGGCCTTGCCTTTGAGAAATACTTGGACAAGGAAAAGACATAGGGCACTCGAAGGTGCCAGATGAAATGTTACTGGGTATGCAGAGCCAGAGATTTGGGAAGAAGCATTGTCAAATGCAGGGAGAAGAGCAACAGAGCTTGCCAGTTTCTTGTCAGTTTTCTCCTATTGTCTGCTGAAATGAAAGCCTTTGACCCGTGATGTACCTATTGTGAACCCCTAGCTGTATTCTAAGGAGGTCTTGAGTCACATTGAAGTGTGGTAGGGATCTCACTCCCATAACGAATGCCCAGGGATTGGTGGCCAGCTCCCACTCCAGTCCTAGGCTAGCCTAGAGCACTCAGATTCTGATATCCCCAAAGAACGACGAACTCCCTGCTCTTGACCTTGTGGGGCTTGGCATTCATGGTTCCCCTGTATGCCTCCCTCCCTAGGCTGCCTCAGATGACTTCATATGGAAAAGCAAATGGTTCCCACATGGGCGTTTAGCTTCCATAAGTGGCCAGTGCATTGCCTGTGCTAGGAGTACTTCCACAGTACCTGGTTCCCAACACGTAAGTGTGAAAACCTGTTCCGCCAAGACCACTGGTCACTATTCCCTGTAGGTCAGGGTAAGAAATGCACTCAATGCCAGAAGCTCCTCATCCCTTTCTCATGTCCCAAAGGAAGAATTCTTGCCTAACTAGTGGCCAGGGTAGTCAATGGAGATTTCCTATGGCACAGCCTAGACGTGTTTCTCATTCCTACGCTTTGACAAAAGCTGGGATGAAAGCTGGTCACTTCGTTTTAAGATTTATTCCATTCATATTTGATAAGCAGAGCTTTGGCTATCCATGTATCCATTTCTTTCTTTTTGCTGTTTGTCAAACTTGGTCTTCCCTGTGAGATATTCATGGTGAGTGTTCCAAGAGCGATCTCCTTTGCTTTTAACTGGACAATTGCTTGAGCTCAAATGACACAGGAATAGGTTGAGCTATGGGGTCCCTGGAGACTAGTCTTTCTAATTCTACTGACACAGGGAGGTCTAATGCATTGGAAGGTGCCAAGAAGAGAATTTCTGCCCATAGGCCAAGTCCAGAGAATCTGGGAGGGTACTGGCCTTGCTTGTGGGGCCAGAAGTCACTTAGCTCCTCATTTCACTCTCAGCATTATGCTGGCCTCATCTGCAGTGAGCAAGTTGGGCCATTGATGTCTGCATTCCAATCCCCTTGGACTTTTTCTCCCTAGGCATTCACTGTGGGGATTCAGGGCCAGAATGTAAAAGCCATGTCCACTCTTGTCAAGTGGGGAGTCAGAACATGTTCTGTCAACTTGGAGAAAAGTTGTGTTTTTCCCTTTCCCCAGTGCAGAGGTGCTTCCTATTCTGAAGACAGCAAGATTCAAATAGATTATCCTAGTCCCTTGATTCTGTACTGGATCCTTTTCATATACGAAAGGAAGAACTTTGGGCCTCCCTGTGTTCATTCCCATTCCCTCACTGGTTTTCTCTCTTTCTTTCTACCCTTTTTAAACATTTCTCCTTTCTAAATGAGAGAGAGAGAGAGAAAGAGAGAGCGAGAGAGGCAGTGCATGAGCATGGCAGGGGCAGAAAGAGGGGGACAGAGGATGCGAAGCAGGATTCACACTGTGAGCACAAAGCCCAAAGAGAGGCTTGACCTTACAACCATGTAATCATGACCTGAGCTGAAACCTAGAGTCAGCCACTTAACCGACTAAGACACCCAGTGTCCCAGTCCTTCCTGTTTGTCTCATGATATCTTGCTTCCCACTAGCACAGTGGGCCTGCCAATAACTCAATGAAAACCCAGGGATTGCAGCAACATCCTCACACTGCTCCCATGCTCACTGAAAGCATTCAGTTTCTGATACACCAAAGGATCCCCTGATCCCCTGTCACTGGGTGACACTTGGTACTTGAAAGGCTGGAGGTGCCATGGGAATAGCTAGACAGTAGAACTCCATCCACTGGCTGCTACAGATGCCTTCATTCTGAAGAGCAGACAGTTCACCCATTTGCAGTTTTCTTCTGGAGGTACAGAATGTGCAAAAACATCCCATTCTAGGGCCAGTGTACCAGAGTCACTTTCCAAATACTTGAGGGTCAGCCACAAGCCAGAACCTGCGAAGTATATCAAGACTGCCTCAGAGGACAGGGCTAACAAAAAATCCAATGCCAGAAACTTTCCTTCTCCTTTAGAATGAACAAGGCAGGAGGGTTCCCTTTCTTTCTGAAGGAAGAATGAAGGCCCCTTGCTGACAGGGTTCTTGGGTGTAGCCTCAAAAGGGCTCCCTTCACCATAGCCCACGTTGATAGGAGATGGCACTAGTCACTTCATTTTCCCCACCATCCCATTCTCATGCCTAGTGAAGAACTCTGGCCTGCCGTCAGTCTATTTTCACCCCTTGGCTCTCTTTTCAAACCAGTTCCTCTCTGGGGCCCATTCCATAGCGAAGAATATCCTTGGTGTTCAGCTGGGGTTCCTGGTCCCAACATTGGGGCTGAGTGATAGGTTTGATCATAGGCTCCCTGACAAGTTGGTGTTAACACCTTTCAGGCATTCAGAAGCCTAGGGTATTGGAAGGGCCCAGGTTAGAATATCTGCACTTAGCCTGGGCCAGAAGACTGGGAAAGGAGCTGGCCTCCTTTCTTGGCTGAGGGGACATGAAGTTACATGTCCCCTTTCCAGATTGTTCCCATTCCCATTGGCAATATTGAACTTTGCCCATCCTTCTGGGCACTCCCTTCCCATGGCTCTATGTCTAAGTATATCCCTGTTTTGACTTCGAAGCCATGGAGCTGTCACTGATGAAACCCTTGCACAGGGATAGATTTTCACACAAGCCTGAGCATGTTGGAGGTGGTGAGCCCCAAGCAAGGCAGCCAGCCCTGCTAATGGCAGCTTTTGCACTTACTCAGACTTGGATTGACCTTGCATCGATGGCACTGAGGTGCTAGCAGGACCACAGGGATCTGGGGTGAGTTCAGGTCACCATAACAAGGGATTTCTGGGTAGATGCCTAGGCGTGAACAACTCTGTGTGTCAAGGCAGTGCCTCAGCAAGCTCGTGGCCAACAAATCCATTCTGTTCTCATGGTGTGGCAACCATGGCTTCGGCCTGTGTAGTGCTATTCTCCTTCAGCATACTCAGCTGTAGCAACAGCGACAGTTCTGGCTGGCAGGACTAGGTCCACAACAGCCCTGAGCACAGTGGCAGAAGGCGGGGACTGGTAGATAGGGTGGAGCCCATTGGGGCACCACCTGGTGTTGGCCTCCTTAGCAGTTCACTCCTCCCAGCCCACGTTTGGAGGATTCAAGAGCTCTCACATATATGCCATCACATGAAATGGATCTGCACGGTGGGATATGTCAAAGAAAGCCAGGAATAACCTAGATTAAGGAAGTACTGAGTCAAGATGCTGGCCAGTGTGCAATATGTCTGCAAGAAATGCAGAGGGAAGTACTAGAGCAGGGTAGCCTTGTTTGTTCGCATATCGTTAATGTTGCACTGGTTTAAAATAAAGCAGTCTTGCCCTGAGCATCATTCAAATACTGTTATCACTTCCCATGTGACAGTTATTCTTGTCCTTTCAAGGTTCTTGAAACCCTGAGAGGCTTTGAGATCTACCATGGCAAAGCCAAAACAACAACACTGGTGTGCTTGGCCAGAAAACAGATTTCTGTAAGACTCATGCAGAGATGAACAAACATACAGGAAAAGTATCCTGCTGAAGAGCCAGGGCCCTTTGGCCCAATATATGCCACAGTCACAGGGAATGGACCAGGATCCCTAGTGGACGGCCCTGGGTATATCTGTACGACAAAGACATGGACTAGACCCCAGGGAGGGCTCAGAGTGAAAATAAGCAAAGGGCTGAAAATGGGTAGAGGGAGGAGCAGAGTTCTGAATCAGGGCTAAGAAGGAGTTAATGCAGAGAGTGAGGAGACTAGCACCGTCTTCCCAATCTCACAGCCTGATTCAGGAAGGAAAAACACCTGTGGGCTTTGGCAAACAGTGCCATCTCTAAGTTCCACCTGAAAGCCCTGTCAGCAAGGAGCCTGCCCAGATTATTTCTTCAGGATCAGAGGGAAAGATGTGGCTCTAGGCATGTGTCCTGTCCTTGCCATCAGTAACTGGGGTAGCTGTGATACAGCTAGCTATAGGGATGTGTCCCAGTTGATGCAAGTGTTTGGAAGCAAGTCTTGGTGCAGGATTACATCCAAAGGTACTTTCTGTGCTGACCAGATCCTGGACCATTCTGCCCACATGAAAACCTGCTGTTCTTCAAAATCAAGGTGTCTCCATTAGTGAGGGGGGAGGGGCCCACTGGATACCCATGCTCATGCGTACCCTAGCCAGCTAAGCAACACCATGTGCTCAGGGAGAGAAGGGCCAGGATTCAACAGGGATGACAGATCCATATTCCTAAAATTTCCTCAGGAACTGACTGGGAAACTGGCTCCATTCCTACAGCCGTGGCCCCTGGAACATGAATGGAGACCTAGCCAGGAAAGCAACCTTGGGATGTGCATGAGTAGAAGCAGAGCCAAAGTTCTGCATCTCCCAAGAGCTGGCGTCCCTCAACAAAAAAGATATCTTTTTTCTTCAACTCTCGATCCAGACAGGAGGCCCAACCCAATCCTAAACCTCTGGTTTAGCTGAAAAACAAGCATTTTTCCACCGGGGCACCTACTAATGCTCTAGGCCTGGTGATGGTCACAAATTCTGAAATCCAACTGCAGGGTGCCTGTGGCCAAGCCTACTGCACACTGACCAGGATTTCACCAGACTCCCAGCTTCCCAGGACAGGACATGCCTCTGAGACAAGGGCTCTAAAATAATTCCAGGGAAACAACAGAGCTTGTCAGTTTCTGGTGAGTTTCTCCCATTGTCTACTGAAACGAAAGACTTTGACCCGTGATGTATCAATTGGGACCACTTAGCTGATTTCTACAGAGGTCTTGAGTCAGGTTGAAATGTGGTAGGGCTCTCACTCCCATAAGAAAAGCCCAGAGATTGATGGCTGGCTCCCACTCCAGCCCTAGGCTAGCCTAGAGCAGTCAGTTTCTGCTATCCCCAAAGAACGATGAAGTCCCTCCTCTTGACCTTGTGGGGCTTGGCATTCATGGTTCCCCAGTAGGCCTCCCTCCCTCGGCTGCCTCAGATGACTTCATATGGAAAATCAAGTGGTTCCCACACAGGCGTTTAGCTTCCAGAAGTAGTCAGTACATTGCCTGTTCAAGGAATACTTCCACAGAGCCTGATTCCAAACACATAAGTGTGAAAAGCCGTTCCATCAAAACCACTGGTGACTATCCCCTGTAGGTCAGGGTAAGAAATGCACTCAGTGCCAGAAGCTTCTCATCCCTTTCTCAAGTCCCAATGGAAGAATTCTTGCTTGGCCAGCCCTGGTAAGCACAGTGAAGGGTAGACCTTCTTTCCTTCCGTCTCACAGATGCTTCCCCTAGGCACACTATGCCTCAGGCCCTGGTCGGCATGGAAAGGTCTCTTGAAAGAACGACTGCATCAGGTCCAGGTTCCAAACACTTGAGAACCAGCTGGGAGCAGGGACCGTTTGCCTCTCCATCAATGGCGCATCTATTTCCTGATGGGCAGGACAGTTTTCCCTCTGTTTCTGGAGGAAGAATACAGACCTCCTGCAGAATGGCACTCTCAGGTGTGCAGGAGACCGTTTCGTGAAGGCCTGGGGCCCAAGCCCCTGGAACCCAGGGTGATACATTTATGACCTCAAAGATAAGATCTCGTTTGCAGGGCTGTGAGGTGAAGAACTGTGGTTCAAGCCCTTGTAACCCCAGGTGGAGTAAAAATAAACCTGGAAGATAAGTCCTTGTTTGCAGAGCTGCAAGGTGAAGATGGGCCTTTTTGGTCTTTCTCCCCCAAGTCAATTTTGTGCTGTGGTTTCTTACATATATTTGCTTATAATAATTTCTTAGTGTTGATTGTCATGAAAATAGAATCAGATACCTTCAGATAGATGCTCCTATATCTTAGAAGTATATTCATTTTTGAATTGACATTTGAAGAATGCTGCCCGACCCTCAGGAATGTGGTAATTGCTGCAGGTTTTGGGTTAAGACATTATTAATGGTCAGTAGATACTATATAATCTTAGGGAGTAACTTTAGAGAAAAACATGTTTTTCACATAATCTTTTGACTGTAGCCAGAGTCTTTAATTAATATCTGTATACTTTGTTCTTATCCTTTCAACCCATGATATTGACCACAATGTACCCACTAGTTATGCTATGATTGCAGTTGAACTGTTTTTCACCCTGACATACTGATTGTTTAAACATTCTCTGTAATCGAAATAACAAATCATTCTTTGAAGTTTTATGGAATGTGTAGAATGTTTTCATTGGTTTTTAACTAGGAACTTTGAGAAATTGCAATGATTTCATCCTGTCAATCTTTACAAGAAGTATACTTGCTGTGCTTAGAAAAAATGTATAAAAAGCCTGGAGGAAGAATAAACTTCGGGCAGTCCTGATAAGAGGCTGTTTCCAAGAGACCAACTCCACTTCTTCTCTCGCGCCCAGACCAACCCTCACGCAGGTGAAACCCTGGACCAGCCGGATACCCTGATAGAAGGAGCTGGTCTCCTCTTACAGCAGACTCCGGCAGTTGGCGCCCAGAACAGGGACCTGACATGTATTTTCTGTACATAAAGATATAAGGAAAGTGCGTTGGTTGGAATCTTGAGCCAGGGTGCCTGCAGCCCTCTCCATGGTCAGGCAGAGTTAGGAAGGCTCGAGTAATTGAGGTGGGACCCAAGAGGTCGGAGTGACGATGGGCAACACAGAATCTAAGGAACGAAAAATGTTTATAGAAATAGTTGTACATATGTTAAGACAAAGAGGAATAAAAGTGAATTCATTGTAGAGAGCCAGAGTTCTGCATTTTGTACAGGAACAATGCCCTTGGTTTTCAGAGGAAGGTACAGTAAATGTGCAAACGTGGGAGCGAATGGGAGAACAATTGAAAACTTATTATCCCTTGTGTGGGCCCGAAAAGTCCCAGTTGATGCTTTTGCTCTCAGGAATCTAATTAGGCATTATTTAGACCCTGCTCATGAAAGGATAAAGTTTTATTCTCATTTTGCAAATCCTATTCATGAGCCTGATGAAACTACCCCTTTGTCACCAAGACCTAGATCTCTCACAGCTCCCATGGCTATACAGTTAAAAGACCATAGACGAGTGGATAAAGAAGATGTGGTACATATATACAATGGACTACTATGTGGCAATGAGAAAAAATGAAATCTGGCCATGTGTAGCAACATAGATGGAACTGGAGGGTATTATGTTAAGTGAAATAAGTCAGTCAGAAAAAGACAGATACCATATGTTTCCACGAATAGGTGGACTTTGTGAGACTAAGCAAAAACCAGGGGGAGGGGAAGAGGGGAAAGAAAAAAAAAGACACAGAGAGGGAGGGAGATAAAACATAAGAGACTCTCAAAGACTAAGAACAAACTGAGGGTGAGGGGGATGAGGGAGGGGGGAGAGGGGGTGACGGGCATTAAAAAGGGCACATGTTGGGGTGAACACTGGGTGTTATATGTAAACCAATTTGAAAATAAACTATTATAAAATAAAAAAAAAGACTCATAGAATTATGATGACAGTTTCAGGGATGAAGGCAATAAATAGATTTGGGAGAAGAGGCAATAAAATATGCTAGGAAAAGGAAACTGGAAACTCTTATGTTATAATTGAAGGACAGAATAAAAAAACTATAAAAAATAAACCTATTCTTCCACTCAGACCTACTGGAACTACTAAGGGTCATAGGCAAGAAATATCCTTTGTAAGCAATCCACATCCTCCTGATAAGTTGTCTCACTCTTAGGTACAAAAGGCAAAAATAAAAGCTTTAGAGGAAGGTGATAGAGATTTTTTGCTCTGTTTCCAGTAACCTTTGGTGCATTCCATGAGAGGGATGCTAATGCTTTCTCTTTATGGAAGCTTGTCAGGGATACCTTAGATCCCCAGGTGGAGGCTGAAAAGTTAACTAGAGCGCTAAAGAATACGCCTCCTAAGGAGGATAAACCAATTTATGTAAATTGATATATATAGATGATATATATGGGTACAAATATAAAAATTAAATATATATGTGACTATAGACATATATGGATATATAGAGATATATATAGATATAGGAATATGTCTACGGATATAGCTATAGGTATATATATGGATATAGACATACAGATACATATGTGAAAATATATCAACATGTATATATAGACATACGTGATTATCTATCTATCTGTCTAATTACCTATTTATCTATCTATGTCGGCCAAAAGAAGGAATGAGACCTTTCCATTTGTAAGGACATGGAACTAGTTAGTATGATGCTAAGTGAAATAAGTCAGTCAGAAAAAGACAACTACCTTCCCATAATTCCATTCATATGTGGAACCGAAGAAACAAAGAAGCAAAGGGAAAAAGGTGAGACGTAAAGTAAGACTCTATTAGGATTCTCTGCCAGGAAACTTCTTGAGAGATCTCCTGTGGGAAACTCCATAGCTCTCTCCCTAGCCCCTGAATCCCTACAAAAGCTCCAACTCTCTCTCCCTCTCACTGGTTTTCCTTCTGCACTCTGGTCGATCTAATTATATGTGAGGGCTTCTCATTCATTCCCTGGATTAATAACTATGATGACTGGAGCTCATTGACTCTGGCTAGTCTACATCAGGATAGAGATTTTAAGGAATAGTCCCAAGCAGCTGCCAGAACTCTTTTTGTTTCAGGGAACTTCCCTGTCCTCTCTGGCCCGACATAGACTGCCTAATTCAATTAGTGGAAAACAAAAGAAAAGAAAACAAAGAATTCAAAACAAAAGAAAATAAAATTCGACGATGCTCAACTATCTGAGCTTACGAACTTTAGGACCATGTGAAGATCTTTTCTCTGCCCTCTGCACCTCTTCTGCCTTCCCTCCCCGTCCTCCCCATGCCATCAAAAGGCAAAAGGCAAAAAACACCTCCTTAAACTTTAAAATTCTCTTTTTTAACGTTTATTTATTTTTGAGAGACATAGAGACATAGCGTGAGCAGGGGAAAGGCAGAGAGAGAGGGAGACACAGAATCTGAAACAGGATCCAGGCTCTGAGCTGTCAGCACAGTGCCCGACGTGGGGCTTGAACTCACAGACCATGAGATCATGACCTGAGCTGAAGTCGGCCGCTTAACCAACTGAGCCACCCAGGCGCCCCAAAAACACCTCCTTAAACTTTAAATGTCTTCACTGGTTCCACCGAAAAAATTAACAACAGTAAACTTTTAAGGGGACATAGGTAAAATATTATTAATATATATATATATATATATATATATATATAATCATAAAACTTTATTCTACTAAGGTTGAGATGAATGAGATTTTAAAAGTGCACTGGTATAAGGTTGAAATTCTGCTTTTCTTTCTGTTCAAAACACAAAGTTTTCTTGGACTACTCTGCTCTTGAGAAGACAGTGTAAACAAAGGATATTTTTCTTTTGTCTCTAGGAGAAACTAAAGCTTTAGGTTTCATCTTTATCTGGTCTTTAATTGCTTAGTGAAAACTTCTCAGTGTTAAAGGAGTTAGGTTTCCTAACAAATATATGATGCTATACATTGGCCTTTAGGATCTTTTACTGCCACCTTGGTTAAATAAATGAGTTTTAAGATTTGTAATGATCCGTAATCCTATTTAGGACGTACTTTATAATAACTTCCTAAGGTTTTAACAAACTTCCCAAGATTTAAATAGTAAATAAAACATATTTCATGTTTAAATGACTTTAAGTTTGTTAGATCTGTCTTTAAAGTTATCAGCATTAAATATAAAACATTATTCTCCTAAGGTGTATCAAAGGTCGAGCAAAGCTCATAATATCTCTGTTCCAATTTGTTAGCAAAAGGAAGACTGAAAGTAGTGGTTAACTTTGCCTACATCATAGTTTTCATGGGTAAATGATAGCTTTCAAAGTCCTTGGTAACCTAAAACGTGAAAGTTTGGCTTGCATGAGAAATTGAGATTGAATTCCTTGGCTATCTAACGAGAGAAGAAGCTGAAACCCTAATTACTAAGTGTAGGTTTGAGCTTTAGACCTGTAGCAAAAAACTAAGGATATTTAGAACTACAGAAAACCACACTTTGTGCTTAACGGATTCATAAGTTTGTCATCTAACAAAAAGTTCTAATATAACATAGAGTTCACAGTTGGTGACTACTTAGTTTTCACTGGAAACTAAGGCTTCTAGCAGTTAAGTTCTGCGAAGTGTAGTTAAGACTGATAGAAATAAGGAAAACAGCTCTGTATGTAGGCAAGTAAGAGATATGTAAGAAAAATATAAGGAATGGGAATACATCTTTCGCTGAGGGTAAAAGAAAGTAATTTTGTCCTAAATAAGACTGGTTATTCAGAGAGAAATGGGTTGGGACAAAATCTAAATGCAAAAAAAGTTGTAAAAGGTTCATGAAGGAAAAGCCTTTCAAAAGGAATTATATGTGTGGTCAAGACAGACTAAAGTGAAGAACATGGATTTCAAAAGTACACAGGGTTAAAATAAAAATTCCTTGTCCTTTGATCCAAAGGCTAGGGAAATGTTGACTATACCTTTGATGCCAGCCTCCAAAACCCTCCACATTTATGTTGTTCCTGCTTAACAGGGAAATAGGTGCCTATGCCATATAAAAGATGGATGATATATGAAAGGCTTTTCCTAAGATACATGAAAGCCATTTTACTAAACATAGCCCATTATATGCCACAAGTGGAGATGCACATAGACTCTCCCTGGCCCACTTCAAGAGGGAAACCAACAGGCAGATCTCCTAACAAGGGCAGGGATGTTCTCGGCCATAGAAGAAGCTCGCCTTTCTCATGGCTTGCATCATCAAAATGCATCTCCACTTAGATTACAATTTAGAATCCCTACAAAGACTGCTTGAAGCATTGTCCATGGCTGTGATCATTGCCCTACTTATCTTCCTAGCCATCCTGCTGTAGTTAATCCACGGGGACTCAGACGTAATGACCTTTGGCAAGTGGATGTTACTCATATTCCATCTTTTGATAAACTTTCCTATGTGCATGTGCGTGTGGATACCTTTTCTCATGTTATTATTGCCTTGGCACATACAGGAGAGGCCTTTACAGATGTGATCCAGCACCTTTTTTTGTGCTTTTCCTACTTGGGAATTCCCAGGGCAATCAAACCTGATAATGCCCCTGCTTCTACATCAGCCGCCTTCAAAAGCTTTAATAGGATGTGGTATTAACCAGGGGTCTAGAGTGTGCTTGTGTATTCCCAGAGGACACAGACTTCCCCCTGTGAATTCCGGAGTGCCTAGTCCAGCCCTATGTGGAATCCTCCTTGCCTCCACCACCAAACAAGACTCACCTTCCTCCGCCCCGCTTCCTCAGCCACTGAGCCACCACCTGCCAAGGACAGCCCAAGCCTGTAGGCCACTAGCACCACCCCCACAAGAACCTAGATGCTGCTGCTCGCCCTGTCACTTTGACCCAACCAACAAAACTTACTTCTTATAATGTTCGAACTTGTGTACAGACACCTTATGCAATTCTTTTCTCCACCACTGCACAGGGTAACGCTTCATATCGTCCTGACTACAAATGGAAGTTATTCTGTTACCTGTTTTCCTTGCATTTGGACTAACTGTGTATCTTCACATAATAATGTAAACTCCATAATAATTATTCAACAACCCCCTTATATAATGCTTCCTGTTACGCTAACTCTCCCTTGGTATGATGATTGTGGTTTACAAGTCATCCAAGAGATCAGTGATGCTATCATGTGACCTTAAATATTTATTGGAGCCTTGATTTTGGGTATAATGACTCTAATTGGTAGTATAGGTTCAGTGGCCGCTTCTGCTACTGCTCTGGCATTAGAAGTCCATACTGATCAATTGACTCATGAGCTCTCTAAAAATGTTACTATGGCTTTGACCTCTCAAGAAATCATTGATCCAAAATTAAATGATAAAGTCGATATTTTGGAGGAAGCTATTCTGTCCATGGGACAGGAAATGTCACCTTAAACTTCAGCTCTTCTTAAGAAGTCATTCTGATTTTAAGTCAGTTTGTGTCACTCCTTTGCATTTTAATGAAACTAAACATTCGTGGGAATAGTGAAAAGACACATACTGGGGGTCTAGAATCATTCTGATATAAGTATGATTTGATTTGTCAAAACTTCATCAGCAAATCACTAATATTGATAAAGCTCGAGAAGAATTTAATGCTGATGATGTTGCAACCAATTTATATAATAATCTAGGTGATTTGGTAGACCATTCTTCTTTTGTTTCCATGATGATCAATATAGCAGTCTCAGTTTTAATATTAATCATAATTCTTTTACTTTTCCCAGAGATTTTCAGAATTTATGTCACAGCATAAAATCTCTTTTTAAAGAATTTCATATTTTTGTGTTAAAAATTAAAATAGGGATAGTTACAGGAGACCATTTAGTTAAGGCCTGAGGTGCAAGCCCCTGTAATCCAGGCTGATGCATTTATGGCCTCAAAGATAAGACCTCGTTTGCAGGGCTGTGAGGTGAAGAACTGAGGTTCAAGCCCTTGTAACCCCAGGTGATGTAACCATAACTTGGAAGATAAGTCCTTGTTTGCAGAGCCACAAGGCGAAGATGGGCCTTTAAGCTCTTTCTCCCCCCAAGTCAATTTTGTGCTGCGGTTTCTTTCATATATTTTGCTTATAATAATTTCTTAGTGTTGATTGTCATGAAAATAGAATCAGATACCTTCAGATAGATGCTCCTATATCTTAGAAGTATATTCATTTTTGAATTGACATTTGAAGAATGCTGCCCGACCCTCAGGAATGTGGTAATTGCTGCAGGTTTTGGGTTAAGACATTATTAATGGTCAGTAGATACTATATAATCTTAGGGAGTAACTTTAGAGAAAAACATGTTTTTCACATAATCTTTTGACTGTAGCCAGAGTCTTTAATTAATATCTGTATACTTTGTTCTTATCCTTTCAACCCATGATATTGACCACAATGTACCCATTAGTTATGCTATGATTGCAGTTGAACTGTTTTTCACCCTGACATACTGATTGTTTAAACATTCTCTGTAATCGAAATAACAAATCATTCTTTGAAGTTTTATGGAATGTGTAGAATGTTTTCATTGGTTTTTAACTAGGAACTTTGAGAAATTGCAATGATTTCATCCTGTCAATCTTTACAAGAAGTATACTTGCTGTGCTTAGAAAAATTGTATGAAAACTCTGGAGAAAGAATAAACTTCGAGCTGTCCTGATAAGAGGCTGTTCCCAAGAGACCGACTCCACATCTTCTCTCACGCCCAGACCAACCCTCACGCAGGTGAAACCCTGGACCAGCCGGATACCCTGAGAGGAGGAGCTACCCTGAGAGGAGGAGCTGGTCTCCTCTCAGGGCAGACTCCGGCACAGGTGTAGCCAATGGAGGTTTCCTTTGACAACAGCCCTCATTTGCCCTTACTTGCCAGACAGTCAGCTTACTGACTAGGGAGCTAGGAGTAGGCACTGAATTCTCACTTGAGCCCATTCTCTTCTGTAATGATGAACATTGGTCCTTAGGGTGCCTCTTTGCATTTGATTGCTCTCTCCTCAAACTAGGCTGTACGTGGGAGTCACTCAGAGCAAGAGCCTCAGAGGAATATACTCTTTGGAAACCAGAACATTCCAGGTTCCATGGGTCTGTGTCAGGTACACAGCCCAGGTCCAAGCATTTTGGGGAGTACCCAGTCACTAGCTGAGCCAATTGACGGCTCTCACTGTCTGGTATCCCAGAGGATAGCAGGCCTCTCTGTCCCTGGGGGCTTGGTTGCTTAGTCAGCTCGAATCATTGCCGGGACGGGTAGCCAGCTGGCCTGTCTCCCTGGCTGGGAGAGGTGACTTCATACTGCAGAAAAGGTGGCTCATGCATTTGCACTCTGGCGAGTGCACAAAGGGTCATTGAAGTGATGGTTGGATCCAGTCGGGTTCTGACCACCTGACCTTCAGCCAGGAGCCCCAAACAGCCAGAGCTGAATCACTGCTGCCCCTGTCCTCTCCTGGGAAAGGGCAAGAAACAGACCCAAAGCCAGGACTTTCCCTCTCTTTCTGAAAGAAGGATGCAGGAAACTTGGTCACAGGGCCCCCGAGTAGCCTCTTAAGGGCTCCCTTCACCATAGCCTACAGGTGTTGCTCATTCCTGAGAGGGCCTGCTTGCTAGGAAATGGCACTAGTCACTTCATTTTCCATGTCATGTCATTCTGATTCCTAGTGAAGAACTCTGGCCTTCGGTGAATCTATTTTCACCCTTTGCCCTGTTTTCAAACAAGTTCCTTTCTGGGGCCCATTCCATATAGTCTCTGAGAAGAATATCCTTGGTGTTCAGCTGGGGATCCTAGTCCCAACATCAGGACTGTGTGACAGGTTTGGTGACAGGGGCGCCGGCAAGTTGTGTCAACCCTATGCAGGCCTTCAGAAGCCTGGGGCATTGGAAGTGCCCATTTAGAAATTTGCACCAAGCCTGGGCCAGACAACTGGGAAGGAAGATGGCCTCATTTCTTGGCTAAAGGGACTTAAAATGACACATCTCCTTTCCAGATTGTTCCCATTCCCATTGGAAGTATTGACCTTTGGCCGTCCTTATGGCCACTGCCTTCCTATGTCTCTATGTCTAACTATGTCCCTGTTTAGACTTAGGAACCATGAAAATGTCACTCACTATACCCCTGCCCAGGCATAGATTTTCACATAAGCCTGTGCATGTTGGATGTGGTAGGCCCCAAGCAAGGCAGCCAAGCCTCTGCTAATGGTAGCACTTGCGCTTATTGAGGCTTGGATTGACCTTGCATCTGTGGCCCTGAGGTGCCATCGGGGCCACAGGCATCGGGGCTGTGTCAGGTGACCACCACAAGGAGGTTTCTGGGCAAGATACTTAGGTGTGTCAGACCTGTGCATCAAGGCAGTGCCTACAGCAAACTCAGTGGACAGCAATTCATTCCCTGTTCTAGGTGTGGCGACCAAGGCTTCAGCCTGTGCAGTGCTGTCCTCCTTCAGCATATTCAACAGTAGCAACAGTGACAGTCCTGGCTGGCATGACTAGGTCCACAATAGCCCTGAGCACAGTGGCAGAAGGCAGGGACTGGCAGATAGGGTGGAACCCATTGGTACACCACCTGGTGTTGGCTTCCTTAGCAGTTCACTCCTCCCAGCCCACGATTGGAGGATGCAAGTGCTCTCACTTGTGTACCCTCATGTGAAATGGAACTACATTGTATGGATGTATCAATGAAAGCCAAGAATAACCTCTAATAAGGGTGTACTTAGTCAAGACGCTGGCCAGTGTGCAATATGTCTGCAACAAATGCAGAGAGAAGTCCTAGAGCAGGGTAGCCTGGTCGCTTCACATGTCTTTAAGGTTGCACTGGTATACAATAAAGAGATGTTCCCCCGAGCATCATTCACATACTGTAATAACTTCTCACCTTATAGTATGTCTTGTCTTCCCAAGGTGTTTGATCCCTTAGAAGCTCTGAGGATCTTCCATGGCCAAAGAATAACAATAACACAGGTCTGCTTTGCCAGATCCTGAGTTCTGGGAGACTCCTGCAGAGATGAGCAAGCATAGGGAAAACTAACCTGCTGAAGAGCCAGGTGCCTTTGGGTCAACATATTCCATGGTCACAAAGAATGCACCAATATCCTCAGTGGAGACCAGGGTATGACCGTACGAGAAACACATGGAGCAGACTCCAGGGAGGTCACAGAGGGAAAAAAGAGCAAATGGGGTGAAAATGGGTAGAAGAGGGCCAGAGTTCTGAATCATGAATAAGAGTGAGTTAATGCAGAGAGAGACAAGGCTAGCACGGTCTTCCCCAGCTCACACACTGACTGAGGATGGAGAAACACCTGTGGGCTTTGGCAAACAGTGCTGTCTATTCGTTCCACCTGAAAGTCCTGTCAGCAAGGAGCTTACTCAGATTCTTTCCTCAGGATCAGCGGGAAAGTCCTGGCTCTGGGTATGCATCCTGCGCTTGCCATCAGTACATGGGGGCAGCAGTGAAACAGCTGTAGCAGGGGTGTACCCCCGCCCCATGGGCAAGGGCTTGAAAGTGGGACTTGGTGCAGGACCCATACAAAGACACTTTCTGTGCTAGCCACAACCCTGAGTATCCTGCCCATGTGAACACCTGCTGTCCTCCAAAATGAAGGGATCTCCTTTAATGGATGTAAGGGCACCAGGGGACAACTGGAGTCCTATGTTTGTGCATACCCTTGCCAGCTAGGCAACACCATGTGCTTAGGGCCAGAAGGGCCAGGTTTCCTCTTGGAAATTAGAGCCAGAGAGCATTCAATTTCCTTCAGAACTGACTGGGAACCTGGCACCAGTCCTATAGCCATGGCTGTGTACATAACCACCCCAGGGTCGGGAACATGAACTGAGACCTAGCTAGAAAAGCAGCAATGGGACAGACATGAGGACAAGCAGGCCCAAGTTCTGCATCTCCAAAGGGAATAGCATCCATATGCACAGGAGATACCTATCTTACTTAACTCTTGATCCAGGCAGGAGGCCGGATCCCTTGTTGAAATATGTGGCTTAGCCTACACGAGCATTCTCCAGTGACACCTGCAGGTGCTCTAGGCCTGGGGATGTCCACAAAGTCTGCAAGCCAACTCCCAGTTCCCCTGTGGCTACACCTGTGGCACACTCACCAAAATGGTACTGGACTCCCTGCTGCATAGGAAAGGATAGATCTCTGAGACATTGGCTCTGAAAGGATTCCAGGGATCCCCTGATTTCAAAAGAAGAGCAATTATTTACTATCGTTAGAATAGCCTGCTGAGGAACAAAAGCTCATGGACATAAGGGTGCAGTCTCCTCTGGAGTATCCAGACTCTGAAAGCCCTGCACTGGCTCAGGAACTGACTGGAAACTCACTTCCAATCCTTGGAACATGGTTGTGTAGGAGACAGCCACGTGGTCTTATTGTGTGAACCGAGCAAGTGAAAAAAACAGCAATGGGAGAGGAGTGACTACCAGGTGAGTCAAAGTTCTCCAAATGGGCACAGGTCTAATCTAGGAAGGAGAGATCTCCAACATCCCTTCCTCTTGTCTCACACAGGAGGCCGGACCCTCCCTAACTGGCTTAAACTCCCATCAAGCAATCTCTCTGGGCATCTTTCCACGCCTTGGGTTTGGGGATGGACTCAAATCTAAACTGAAAGGGAGAAGGGCCCAAAGCAATACCTATATCACCATCCCAAGGACACCACCACACTCCCAAGCTGACACAAGAGGCTATTGCTCTAAGAAAGTAGCTCTGAATAAATTCCATGGAGAACTTTCTTCACGAAAAGGGCTAAGAGGTGGAAATGGAGAGACAGCGTGCCAGGGCTCATCACACATGAGATTTGGAGAATGTTGAGAATGAAGTACCCAGTGCAGTCTCCTCTCAACCAGGTTGTATCCAGATCAACAAACGACCGTGGGCTTAGGCTAAGGGAGCCCCTGAGCGACTACACCTGAGAGCCCTGTCAGCTAGAATCCTGCATATTTTCATTAGGATGGAGTGAGTTCTGCCTTTGGTCTGCCCATCCT
>JAINVK010000213.1:0-75177 GCA_030068075.1 Paguma larvata
CAATAGAGAAAAACTGAGAGCCTTCCCCTGAGATCAGGAACACGACAGGGGTTTCCACTCTCGCCACTGCTATTTAACATAGTGTTGGAAGTCCTAGCATCAGCAATCAGACAACAAAACAGAATAAAAGGCATCAAGATTGGCAAGGAGGAAGTCAAACTCTCACTCTTTGCAGATGACATGGATTACTTTACTTGGAAAACCCGACAGAATGCACCAAAAGCCTACTAGAACTGATCCATGGTTTCAGCACAGTTGCAGGGTACAAAATCAATGTACAGAAATCGGTGGCATTTCTATACACCAACAACGAAGTAGCAGAAAGAGAATAAAGAAGCTAATCCCTTTCACAATTGCACCAAAAACCATAAATACTTAGGAATAAACCTAACCAAAGTTGTGAAAGACCTCTACACTGAAAACTATAAAAAACTTATGAAGGAAATTGAGGAAGACACAAGGAAAATGGAAAAACATCCCATGCTCATGGATTGGAAGAATAAATTCGTCAAAATGGCAATACTACCCAAAGCAATCTACACATTCAATGCAATCCCAATCAAAATTGCACCAGCATTCTTCTCAAGAGCTAGAGCAAACAATCCTAAAATTTGTATGGAACCTCAAAAGACCCCGAATAGCCAAAATAATACTGAAGAACAAAAACAAGGCGGGAGGCATCAAGATCCCAGACTTCAACCTCTACTACAAAGCGGTAGTCATCAAGACTGTATGGTATTGGCGCAAAAATAGACACATAGACCAATGGAATAGAATAGAAAACTCAGAAATGGACCCGCAAGTGTATGGCCAACTAAACTTTGACAAAGCAGGAAAGAGTACCCAATGGAAAAAAGATCGCCTCTTTAATAAATGGTGCTGGGAGAACTGGACTGCAACATGCAAAAGAATGAAACTAGACCACTTTCTTACACCACTCACAAAAATCAACTCTAAATGGATAAAGGATCTGAATGTGAGACAGGAAACCATCAAAATCCTAGAGAAGAAAGCAGGAAAAAGCCTCTTTGACCTAAGACGCACCAAAGTCCTACTCAACACATCTCCTAGGGCAAGGGAATTAAAAGTAGAAATGAACTACTGGGATCTCATCAAGATTAAAAGCTTCTGCACGGAAAACAAACAACCAACAAAACTGATAGGCAACCAACGGATTGGGAAAGGATAATTGCAAATAACATATCGGATAAAGGACTGGTTTCTAAAATCTATAAAGAACTTACCAAACTCCACATCCGAAAAACGAATATTCCAGTGAAGAAATGGTTAGAAGATATGAATAGACACTTCTCCAAAGAAGACATTCAAATGGCAAACAGACACATGAAATGATGCTCAAGATCACTCATCATCAGGGAAATACAAATCAAAACCACACTGAGATACCACCTCACACCAGTCAGAGTGGCTAAAATGAACAAATCAGGAAACTATAGATGTTGGGTAGGATGTGGAGAAACAGGCAGCCTTTTGCACTGTTGGTGGGAATGCAAACTGGTGCAACCACTCTGGAGAACTGCATGGAGGTTCCTCAAAAAAATGAAGATAGACTTACCGTATGACCCAGCAACAGCACTGTTAGGAATCTACCCAAGAGATCCAGGACTGCTGATGTATAGGGGCACGTGTACCCCAATGTTCATAGCAGCACTTTCGACAATAGCCAAATCATGGAAAGAGACTAAGTGTCCATCAACTGATGAATGGATAAAGAAGAGGTGGTATGTATATACAATGGAATACAATGAGCAATGAGAAAGAATGAATTCTGGCCACGTGTGGCAACATGGATGGAACTGGAGGATATTATGCTGAGTGAAATAAGTCAGGCAGAGAAAGACAGATGCCATATGTTCCCACGCATAGGTAGGGCTTTGGAAGACCTAACAGAGAACCAGGGGGGAGGGGAAGAGGGGAAGGGGGGGGAAAGCCACAGAGAGGAAGGAAGACATGACATGAGAAACTTTCAAAGAATAAGAAAGAACCGAGGGGAGAGATGGGTGTGGGAGGGGGGAGAGTGGGTGGTGGGCACAGAGGAGTGTGCTCATTGGATTGAGCACTGGGTGTTGTATAGAAACCATTGACAATAAACTATTAAAAAAATAATAATAAAAAAAGAAAAGAAAAAAGAAAACGTTCCTAACCTGGGGAAAGACACAGACATCAAAATCCAGGAAGCACAGAGGACTCTCACAAGATTTAACAAAAACAAACCATCAACAGGGCATATCATAGTCAAATTCACAAAATACTCAGGCAAGGAAAGAATCATGAAAGCAGCAAGGGAAAAAAAGTTTTTCACCTACAAAGGAAGACATATTAGGTCTGCAGCAGCTCTATACACAGAAACTTGGCAGGGCCGGAAATGAGTGTCAAGACATATTCAATGTGCTGAATCAGATAAACGTGCAGTCAAGAATTCTGTATCAGCAAGGCTGTCATTCAAACGGAAGGAGAGAAAAAAAGTTTCCCAAAGAAACAAAAATTATAGGAGTTTGTGACCACTAGACCAGCCCTGCAAGAAATTTTAAGGGGGACTCTCAACGGGGAGAAAAGACAGGGGTGGGGGGTGGAGACCTAAAGCAACAAAGACTAGAAAGGACCAGAAAACACTACCAGAATCTCCAATTCTACAAGGAACATAATGGCAATAAACTCTTATCTTTCAGTACTCACTCTAAATGTCAATGGACTAAATGCTCCAATCAAAAGATATAGAGTAACAGAATGAATAAGAAAACAAGATCCATCTATATGCTATACAAGAGACCCACTTCAGACCTAAAGACACCTTCAGATAGAAAGTAAAGGGATGGAGAACCATCTATCACGCTAATCGTCACCAAAAGAAAACCATACTTATATCAGACAATCTAGAGTTTAAAAATAAAAACTGCAACAAGAGATGAAGAAGTGCATTATATCTTAATTAAGTGGTCTATCCACCAAGAAGATATAACAATTGGAAACATTTACACTCCAAATGTGACAACACCCAAATATATAAATTGATTACTCGTAAAAATAAAGAAGCTCATGGATAATAATACCATAATATTAGGGGACTTCAACACCCCATTTACAGCAATGGACAGATTCATCTAAACAGAAAATCAACAAGGAAACAATGGCTTTGAATGACACACTGGACCAGATGTACTTAACAGATATATTTAGAACATTTCATCCTAAAGCAGTGGAAGATACATTCTGCTCTAGTGCATATGGAACATTCTTCAAAATAGACCACATACTGGGACACAAATCAGCCCTCAAGGAGTACAAAAAAGTCAAGATCATACCATGCATATTTTCAGACCACAATGCTATGAAACTCGAAATCAACCACAAGAAAAAATTTGGAAAGATAACAAATACTTGGAGACTAAAGAACATCCTACTAAAGAACAAATGGACTAACCAAGAAGTTAATGAGGAAATTAAAAAAAAATACATAGAAGCCAATGAAAATGATAACACCACAGCACATAACCTCTGGGACGCAGCAAAGGCAGCCATAAGAGGGAAGTATATAGCAATCCAAGCCTTTCTAAAGAAGGAAGGAAGGTCTCAGATATACAATCTAACTTTACACCGTAAAGAGCTGGAAAAAGAACAGCAAATAAATAGAGATTAGAGCAGAAATCAATGCTAGTGAAACAAAAAACAAAACAAAAAAAACAAAACAAAAAAACCCAGTAGAACAGATATATGAATACAGAATCTGGTTCTTTGAAAGAATTAATAAAATTGATAAACCACTAGCCAGTTGGACCAAAAAGAAAAAAAAGGACCCAAATAAATAAAATCAAGAAAGAAAGAGGAAAGGTCATAACCAAGACAGCAGATATAAAAACAATAAGAGAATATTATGAGCAATTATATGCCAAAAAATGGGCAATCTAGAAGAAAGGGACAAATTCCTGGAAACATATAAACTACCAAAACTGAAACAGGAAGAAATAGAAAATTCGAACAGACCCGTAACCAGTAAAGAAATCAAATTAGTCACCAAAAATCTCCCAAAAAACAAGAGTCCAGGGCCAAATGGCTCTCCAGGAGAATTCTACCAATCGTTTAAGGAATTGTAAACACCTATTCTCTTGAAGGTGTTTCAAAAAAATAGAAATGAAAGGAAAACTTCCAAACACTTTCTTGAAGCCAGCATTACATAATTCCAAAACCAAACACCCCACTAAAAAAAGGAACCATAGACCAATCTCCCTGATGAACATGGATACAAATATATTCAACAAGATATTAGCCAACAGAATCCAATAATACATCGAAAAAATTATTCACCACCACCAAGTGGTATTTATACCTGGGATGTATGGCTGGTACCATATCTGCAAAACAATCGATGTGATTCATCTCATCAATAAAAGAAAGGACAAGAACCACATGATCCTCTCAATAGATGCGGAGAAAGCATTTGACAAAATGCAGCGTCCTTTCTTGATAAAAACCCTTAAGAAAGTAGGGATAGAAGGATTATATCTCAAGATCATAAAAGCCATATGTGAAGGTCCCAATGCTAATTTCATCCTCAATGGGGAAAAACTGAGCGCTTTCCTGCTAAGGTCAAGAACAAGACAGGGATGTCCACTCTCGCCACGGATACTCAACAGAGTATTGGAAGTCTTAGCCTCAGCAGTCAGCCAACACAAAGAAATAAAAGGCATCCAAATCAGCCAGGAGGAGGTCAAACTTTCATTTTTGCAGATGACATGATATTCTATATAGAAATCTCAAAATATTCCACCAAAAAATGCTAGAACTGATCCATTAATTCAGCAATGTGGTAGGATATAAAATCAATGCACAGAAATAGGTTGCATTCCTATACACCAATAATGAAGGAATAGAAAGAGAAACCAAGGAATCGACCCATTTACAATTGATTCTAAAACCATAAAATACCTAGGAATAAATCTAAACAAAGAAGTGAAAAAATCTATACACTGAAAACTATAGAAACCTTATGAAAGAAATTGAAGAAGACACACAAAAAATGGAAAAAAATATTCCATGCTCCTAGATAGGAAGAAAAGATATTGTTAAAATGTAAAACGTCAATACTACCAAAAGCAATCTACATATTCAATGCAATACCTATCAAAATAACACAGCATTCTTCTCAGAGCTAGAACAAACAGTCCTAAAATTTGTATGGAATCAGAAAAGACCCCGAATAGCCAAAGCAATCCTGAGAAAGAAAACCAAAGAGGAGGCATCACAACCCCAGACTTCAAGCTGCATTACAAAGCTGTAATCATCAAGACAGTATGGTACTGCATAAGAACAAACACTCCAATCAATGGAACAGAAATAGACCCCAAAGTACGGCCAACTCATCTTTGACAAAGCAGGAAAGAATATCCAATGGAATAAAGACAGTCTCTTCAGCAAGTGGCGCTGGGAAAGCTGGACAGCAACATGCAGAAAAATGAACCTGGAGCACTTTCTTACACCATACACAAAAATAAAGTCAAAATGGATTGAAGACCTAAATGTAAGACAGGAAGCCATCAAAATTCTCAAGGAGAAAGCAGGCAAGAACCTCTTTGACCTTGGCTGCAGCAACTTCTTACTCACCACATCTCCAGAGGCAAGGGATACAAAAGCAAAAATGAACTATTGGGACCTTATCAAAATAAAATCTTCTGCACATCGAAGGAAACAATCAGCAAAACTAAAAGCCAACTGGAATAGGAGAAGATATTTGCAAATGGCATATCAGATAAAGGGTTAGTATACAGAATCTATAAATAACTTATCAAACTCAACACCCAAGAAACAAATAATTCAGTGAAGAAATGGGCCAAAGACATGAACACACTTCTCCAAAGAAGACATCCAACAGATGGCCAACAGACACATGAAATGATGCTCAACGTCACTCATCATCAGGGAAATACAAATGAAAACCACAATGAGATACCACCTCACACCAGTCAGAATAGCTATCATTAATAACTCAGGCAACAACAGATGCTGGTGAGGATGTGGAGAAGAGGATCTCTTTTACACTGCTGGTGAGAATGCAAACTGGTGCAGCCACTCTGGAAAACAGTATGGAGGTTCCTCAAAAAATTAAAAATAGAACTACCCTACGACCCAGCAATTGCACTATTAGGTATTTATCCAAGGGATACAGGTATGCTGTTTTGAAGGACACATGCACCCCGATGTTTATAGCAGTCCTATCATCAATAGCCAAAGTATGGAAAGAGTCCAAATGCCCATCGTTGGTTGAATGGATAAAGAAGGTGTGGTATATATATATACGATGGAGGATTACTCGGCAATCAAAAAGAACGAAATCTTGTCATTTGCAACTATGTGGATGGAACCAGAGGGTAACATGCTAAACGAAATTAGTGAGTCAGAGAAAGACAATTATCATATGAGTTCACTCACATGAGGACTTTAAGATACAAAGCAGATGAACTTAAGGGAAGGGAAGCAAATATAATATAAACACAGGGAGGGGGACAAAAACATAAGAGACTCTTAAATATGGAGAACAAACAGAGTTTCAAGAGGGCTTGTGGGAGGGGGAATCGCTAAATAGGTAAGCGGCATTAAGGAATCTACTCTTGTATACATTGTTGCATTGTATGCTAACTAACTTGAATGTGAATTTTTAAAACATTAATAGGGGCACCAGGGTGGCTCAGTTGGTTGAGCGCCCACTTCAGCTCAGGTCATGATCTCGCGGCTCACGAGTTTGAGCCCCGCGTCAGGCTTTCTGCTGTCCATGCAGAGCCTGCTTCGGATCCTGTGTCTCCCTCACTCTATTCCTCCTTCAGCCTCTCTCTGTCTCTCAAAAAGAAATAAACATTAAAAAAATAAATAAATAAAACATTAATAAAAACAGATAGATATTGGGAGGTAAAGTAACAGGGTTTGATGACTTAACTGGGGATGAAGGAGCAGTGAGAGAAAAGGAACTGTCAAGACTGACTCCTGGGTTTCTAGATTTATGGTGGTGTCCATTAAATGAAATAGAAAGCAATGGAAGAAGATCAAGTTCAAGGATGGAGGATCACCAAGTTTCATCGTAGTCCTGTAGTATTTGAATTTACTTGGAAATAACCTAGAAGATTTGTCAGTTTTGTCCTTGGATTTGTAAATAGGGATTGCTGGAAAAGCTCTATAATGGAGATAAAGATTCGAAGGAAAACACCATATAAATAGTCAATACAATTTCAGGCCTGAATGAGTTTGCCTAAGAAGATAATACAAAATGAGACATAAGAGGGCCTGGAATTCAAAGTGGATGAACTTCAATGTTTATTTAATGGATAGAGAAAATGAGCCTGCAAAAATGAAAAGGAGCGGTCAGGGAAGAAAAAACTATCTAAAGTCAATAAAGAGAGGTGGTTCTGTTTACTTTATTTAAGGAAGCCAAAGGAAAATATCTTTCATAATATAAATTGGTCAGAAGTGTTAAATACTTCTGAGAAGTAAAGCAAGTTGAAGACTGAAAAATGTCTATTAGAATTAGTTACATAAAAGTCACTGGTGGCCTCAGGAGGAGAAGTTTCAATGAAATGATAAAGGCAGAAATCAAATTAGATTTAATTAAGGAGTGGGGGAAACTGGCTGTGAAGAAGTGGAAAGAGAGTGGTAGCTGAAGTGAATGTGAAATTAATGAATATTGTTTGTTTTTACATAAGCAAGTTTTATCATCCTACCACCAAATGATTTCTTACACATTGTCTTCATTCACGAACCTGTATGTGACAAAATCTCTTCTGTTGAAATAATCTGCTAAACTTTCATGTAATTCTTCACCAATATGTAGATATTTAACTAACTTTCCCATTTGAAATGTTTTGAAGGTTACTAGAAAAGTGATAGTGCTTGGGTATGCCCAAGGGCAATCAAAAAGTTACAGAGTTTCTACTGTGTGTTCCAGAAACCACACGGTTCCCTTTTTGTGCTGGTGATGCAGAAAAATCATAATGGTTTTAGGCAGTATCTTTGATTAGAATTAAAATAATCTACTTTTTTAACTCAGAATGGAATCAGTCTAGTTAACTGTGATTTTGTTTTCAATAAGAAAGAACAGTCCAGACAATAAAAGTTCACAATTGCAATGAACAAAGACACCTGTATATATATAACAGATGAACTGTGTTTTCAGCTCTCTCAACTGACAGATTGTTTCCTTTCAGCAAATAGTTAAGATAAAATTATTGAGTTTAATAATGAAAATACTTTTAATGCTGAGATAATGATATTTATGATTATGTTGACACAGGCTTTTGACTAAATACACTAAAAGGTGAGGCAAAACATGAAAAGAACTTCTGTTAAAGGGCAGCATTGTTGGTTAACAAGGCTCAGTTGCATGTGTTTCTGGTTGCTTTCTTTCCCATAGCAATTAGGTATCAGCTTTCCTAACCCTGTGAGTCAGTTACCATTTATCTAGTTACGTTCCATTCAGCAAAACTCTATCAACACTTCCAAAAAGCTGTTGCCTGTTGCCTTCTTTACTATTATCTTTGTCCTTGTGAATTAAAACTGTTTTTGTATCTTTATTACACTATTTTATTAGTTCATGTTTGAACTGCCATATTAACCAGAAATTTTCATACATTTTATTTTATTTTTTTTTTGTTATAATAGTTTATTTTCAAATTGGTTTACATATAACACCCAGTGTTCATCCCAACATGTGCCCTTTTTAATGCCCATCACCCCCTCTCCCCCCCCCCTCATCCCCCTTACCCTCAGTTTTTTCTTAGTCTTTGAGAGTCTCTTATGTTTTATCTCCCTCCCTCTCTGTGTCTTTTTTTTCCTTCCCCTCTTCCCCTCCCCCTGGTTTTTGCTTAGTTTCACAAAGTCCACCTATTCGTGGAAACATATGGTATCTGTCTCTTTCTGACTGACTTATTTCACTTAACATAATACCCTCCAGTTCCATCCATGTTGCCACACATGGCCAGATTTCATTTTTTCTCATTGCCACGTAATAGTCCATTGTATATAAGTACCATAACTTCTTTATCCATTCGTCAGTTGATGGGCACTTGGTCTCTTTCCATGATTTGGCTATTGTCGAAAGTGCTGCTATGAACATTGGGGTACACGTGCTCCTATGCATCAGCATTCCTGTGTCTCTTGGGTAGATTCCTAGCAGGGCTATTGCTGGGTCATAGGGTAGCTCTATTTTCATTTTTTTGAGGAACCTCCACACCGTTTTCCAGAGTGGCTGCACCAGTTTGCATTCCCACCAACAGTGTAGGAGGGTGCCTACTTCTCCACATCCTCGCCAGCATCTATAGTTTCCTGATTTGTTCATTTTAGCCACTCTGACTGGTGTGAGGTGGTATCTCAGTGTAGTTTTGATTTGTATTTCCCTGATGCTGAGTGACATTGAGCATCGTTTCATGTGTCTGTTGGCCATCTGAATGTCCCCTTTGGAGAAGTGTCTATTCATATCTTCCGCCCATTTCTTCACTGGGTTGTTTGTTTTTCGGGTTTGGAGTTTGGTAAGTTCTTTATAAATTTTAGATATTAGTCCTTTATCCGATATGTCATTTGCGATGATCTTTTCCCATTCCGTTGGTTGCCTATTCGTTTTGTTGGTTGTTTCTTTTGCCGTGCAGAAGCTTTTTATCTTGATGAGGTCCCAATAGTTCATCTTTGCTTTTAATTCTCTTGCCTTTGGAGACATGTCGAGTAAGAAATTGGTGCGTCTTAGGTCAAAGAGGCTTTTTCCTGTTTTCTCCTCTAGGATTTTGACGGTTTCCTGCCTCACATTCAGATCTTTTATCCATTTAGAATTTATTTTTGTGAGTGGTGTAAGAAAGTGGTCTAGTTTCATTCTTTTGCATGTTGCTGTCCAATTCTCCCAGCACCATTTGTTAAAAAGGCTGTCTTTTTTCCATTGGATACATTTTCCCGCTTTGTCAAAGATTAGTTGGCCATATACTTGCGGGTCCATTTCTGAGTTTTCTATTCTATTCCATTGGTCTATGCGTCTGTTTTTGTGCCAATACCATACAGTCTTGATGACCACCGCTTTGTAGTAGAGGTTAAAGTCTGGGATTGTGATGCCTCCCGCCTTGGTTTTATTCTTCAGTATTATTTTGGCTATTCGAGGTCTTTTGTGGTTCCATACAAATTTTAGGATTGTTTGCTCTAGCTTTGAGAAGAATGCTGGTGCAATTTTGATTGGGATTGCATTGAATGTGTAGATTGCTTTGGGTAGTATTGCCATTTTGACGATATTTATTCTTCCAATCCATGAGCATGGGATGTTTTTCCATTTCCTTGTGTCTTCCTCAATTTCCTTCATAAGTTTTTTATAGTTTTCAGTGTAGAGGTCTTTCACATCTTTGGTTAGGTTTATTCCTAAGTATTTTATGGTTTTTGGTGCAATTGTGAAAGGGATTAGCTTCTTTATTTCTCTTTCTGCTGCTTCATTGTTGGTGTATAGAAATGCCACCGATTTCTGTACATTGATTTTGTATCCTGCAACTTTGCTGAAATCATGAATCAGTTCTAGTAGGCTTTTGGTGGATTCTGTCGGGTTTTCCATGTAAAGTATCATGTCATCTGCAAAAAGTGAAAGTTTGACTTCCTCCTTGCCAATCTTGATGCCTTTTATTTTGTTTTGTTGTCTGATTGCTGATGCTAAGACTTCCAGCACTATGTTAAATAGCAGTGGCGAGAGTGGACATCCCTGTCGTGTTCCTGATCTCAGGGGGAAGGCTTTCAATTTTTCCCCATTGAGGATGATATTAGCTGTGGGTTTTTCATATATGGCTTTTATGATGTTTAAGTATGTTCCTTCTATCCCGACTTTCTCGAGAGTTTTTATTAAGAAAGGATGCTGTATTTTGTCAAATGCTTTTTCTGCATCTATTGACAGGATCATATGGTTCTTATCTTTTCTTTTGTTGATGTGATGTATCACGTTGATTGATTTGCGAATATTGAACCAGCCCTGCAACCCAGGGATGAATCCTACTTGATCATGGTGGATAATTCTCTTTATATGCTGTTGGATTCGATTTGCTAGTATCTTGTTGAGAATTTTTGCATCCATATTCATCAGGGATATTGGCCTGTAATTTTCTTTCTTTGCTGGGTCTCTATCTGGTTTGGGAATCAAAGTGATGCTGGCTTCATAGAATGAGTCCGGGAGTTTTCCTTCCGTTTCAATTTTTTGGAACAGCTTGAGGAGGATAGGAATTAACTCTGTTTTAAATGTCTGGTAAAATTCCGCAGGAAAGCCATCTGGTCCAGGGCTTTTATTTGCTGGGAGGTTTTTAATAACTGATTCTATTTCTTCACTAGTTATGGGTCTGTTCAAATTTTCTATTTCTTCCCGTTTGAGTTTTAGTAGCGTGTGGCTATTTAGGAAGCTGTCCATTTCTTCCAGATTGCCAAGTTTGGTGGCATATAATTTTTCATAGTATTCTCTGATGATTGCTTGTATCTCTGAGGGATTGGTTGTAATTTCTCCCTTTTCATTCACGATTTTATTTATTTGAGTTCTCTCTCTTTTCTTTTTGAGAAGCCTGGCTAGAGGTTTGTCTATTTTGTTTATTTTTTCAAAGAACCAGCTTTTGGTTCATTGATCTGTTCCACTACCTTTTCTGTCTCCATATGGTTAATTTGTGCTCTGATCTTAGTTATTTCTCTCTTTCTGCTGGGCTTGGGTTGTTTTAGTTGATCTGCTTCTAGTTCCTTTAGGCGTGCTGTTAGAATTTGTGTTATTGATTTTTCTTGTTTCTTGAGATGGGCCTGGATTGCAATATATTTCCCTCTCAGGACTGCCTTTGCTGCATCCCAGAGCGTTTGGATTGTTGTATTTTCATTTTCATTTGTTTCCATGTATTTTTTAATTTCTTCTCTGATGGCTTGGTTGACCCAGTCATCTTTTAGTAGGTTATTTCTTAGCCGCCATGTTCTTGGATATTTTCCAGGCTTTCTCCTGTGGTTGATTTCAAGTTTCAAAGCATTGTGGTCTGACACTGTACACGGTATGATCTCAATTCTTTTATATTTATTCAGAGCTTCCCTGTGCCCCAGAATGTGGTCTATCTTGGAAAATGTACCGTGTGCAGATGAGAAGAATGTAAATTCCTTTGCTTCTGGATGAAGGACCCTAAAGATGTCTGTGAGGCCCATCTGTCCTAATGTGTCATTCAGGGCTATTGTTTCTGCGGAGATTTTCTGTTTTGTTGATCTATCCAATGCCGAGAGTGGAGTGTTGAGATCCCCTACTATTAGGACATTTTTATCGATGAGGTTGCTAATGTTTGTAATTAGTTGTTTTACAAATTTGGGTGCCCCTGAATTCGGTGCGTAGATATTTACAATTGTTAGCTCTTCCTGCTGGATGGTCCCTGAGACTATTATATAATGTCCTTCCTCATCTCTTATTACATCGTTCATTTTAAAGTCTAATTTGTCTGATATAAGTGTGGCTACTCCGGCTTTCTTCTGACTTCCAGTAGCATGGTAGATAGTTCTCCATCCCCTCACTTTCAATCTGAAGGTGTCTTCAGGTTTAAGATGAGTTTCTTGAAGACAGCAAATAGATGGGTCTTGTTTTTTAATCCATTCTGTTATCCTGTGTCTTTTGATTGGCGCATTTAGTCCATTTACATTCAGTGTTAATATTGAAAAATATGGGCTTACAGTCACTGTATTATCTGTAAGTTTCATGTTTGTAAGGCTGTGTCTGGTAGTTTGTATTCTTTGCCTCCTTGTTTTCATAGAATGCCCCTCAGGATCTCTTGCAGTGCTGGCTTATTTGTGATAAATTCTTTCAGTTTTTGTTTGTTGGGAAAAACCTTGATCTCTCCTTCTATTCTGAATGACAGGCTAGCCGGATACAGAATTCTTGGTTGCATGTCCTTCTTGCTCATCACATTGAAGATGTCCTGCCATTCCTTTCTGGCTTGCCAAGTTTCCGTAGATAAGTCTGCTACTACCCTTATAGGTCTCCCTTTGTATGTTAGGGTTCTTTTGTCCCTAGCTGCTTTCAGGATTCTCTCCCTATCTTTGTATTTTGCCAGCTTCACTATGATGTGCCGTGCAGAAGGTCTATTCAAGTTACGTCTGAGGGGAGTTCTCTGTGCCTCTTGGATTTCCATGCCCGTTTCCTTTCTCATGTTGAGGAAGTTCTCAGCAATGATTTGTTCCAGAACCCCTTCGACTCCTTTCTCTCTCTCTTCTTCCTCTGGAACTCCTATGATACGGATATTGTTTCTTTTGACTGCATCGCTCAGCTCTCGAATTCTCCTTTCCTGTTCCTGGATCAGCTTCTCTCTCTTTTTATCTGCTTCCTCTTTTTCAATGATTTTGTCTTCTAATGCACTAACTCTTTCCTCTACCTCTTCAATCCGTGCTGTGGTTGCTTCCAGTTTCCCCTGTATTTCTTCCAATGTCTTCTTTAATTCTTCCTGACCGTTTTTAAGGTCTTTGAACTTTGCCTCGTAGGACCCCTTGCATTCATCTAAGCTTTTTTCAAGGCCAGCAATTAGTTTTATGATTAACATTCTATATTCAAGTTCTGTTATGTTGCTTATATCTCTTTTCATTAATTCTTGAGCTGTCACTGCTTCTTGTAGACTCTTTTGAGGAGAATTCTTCCGTCTCGTCATTTTGGCTGGATGTGTTATGGGTTGTTTCTTGAAGTTGCCCTGGAAAGGAAAACTGACAGACACACAGAACACAGAAATACTCAAACGTACCGACAAATGGTCCAGACAAGCAGTTCACAACAGAAAAAAATAACAAGTGACTCTCTGAGGGCAATGTCCTGAAGTAACAGCTACACGTTAAGGACAGGGTATGTAGTGTGCTGGTGGCAGAGCATATATAGACAGAATAATGACTGGTGCAGGGAGAAGAAGGAAATGGACTTTGCCCAGGTAGAGCGACTAAAGGGTTTAATCCAGACTGATAGAAATCAGAATAAGGACAGGTGCGAGGGAAAAGGAATAAAGATCGATGTCGTCTAGATGAACTTATACGGCCTGGTTATTCCAGAAAAAGGGAGTTCAGTTGGGCCGTGTCTGTGTTCGCCTTAGTTTCTTGTCAGCTCTAGCACCTTTTCCCCCCGATTTTTGGAGTTGAGAGAGAGACAATGGTTTCAGTCGTCCCCCTTTAAAGGGCAAGCGAAATACTGGAGCCCCCTACTCCTCCGCCATGTTGCCTCCTTCCTCAATTTTCATACATTTTAAAACTCAAGCAAATCATTAAAAATAAACAGCATTGTTAAATGTAATTTGATAAAATAATTCCCTTTAAATTAATACACCTTATCCCTAGTCTCTAATTTCAGATAACTAAGCTTTATAACTGTTTAATCAACAATTTGTGTATCCTTCTGTCAAGTATTATGAAACTTGAAAGATACTCCTTAAAAACTTAATGTTACCTAATAATTGTTTTTAATATATATTTAAATACATAATTGGATTAAACACATTACCAACTTCTTGAAAATCATATACATAGCTCTACTTAATATTGGTATTATTATTATGCCAAATAAGTTAATGCTCTAGTTATATAATTGATATTTAAGGTACTTACAAAGAAAACTAAATGGCAATACAGAATGAAAAAAAAAGTGGTTTCAAAAATGTCTCTTAAGAGTTATTCAAATTTTATTTTTGTATTACAATTTGAAAATATCAGTATGTTATAAATAAAAGTGAATGTATTATGACAATAAGACTGTTATAGATTTATAAATTTATTTCAAAAAACTACATATTTTAAACATGTACTTTTGCAATGACATGCCAGTTGATGAGAGATCGGTTTATGGAAATTTTCCTCTACCTACATTTCAATGGTAGGACTGAATAGATATTTTTATGAAGTCAAATTTGTATGGTTTAATTTAGAGTGAAGGACATAGTAAATAATACACACACATACAGTAAAAAATGTATATAAATTCAGGGGGAAATATTTATTTTATTATATTTTTATGGAGAAATTGAGAATGCATTCATGTAGATTAGCCATTTGGAGAAACTTAAAATGTCAATTAAAACATTTTGGTATATGAATTTGGCCTTTCCTTCTCCTTTAACAAAATCTATAAAAAGGTAGTTGGCTACAATTTTGTATTATCACCCAGGAACAAACAAGGATACAGCCCCATTTTCTTCTTTTTAATTTGGCCATTTATTTACAAATTTGCTTTACTGATGCTAAGGAGCAAACTTATCAATATCATATGTGAGGCCTCCTTAATCTTAATAGGACTCGATCATCAGAAAGGAGGCTTAGAACTTGAGGCTTAAAAGTAAAGAAACAAAAAGTTATATACATATATATATATAACCTCAGCCAATCTACCAATATTAAGTCAATATCCCTTTCAACACACACATTTCAACAGTAGGGATGCATATACTTTCTATGGCCAATCAGGCTATACCAACATCCCTGCTGAACAAACTCAGTATTTAGCACTCAAGGCAGTCAGTTATCCAAGGTAATGATTGGAAACAAATTTAATCTGAGACATTGGCAATGCTACCTACTGACAACCTTTTCTGATTTTAACTGCTAATCTAACTGGATTTCCAGCATATTCTGCCTCTAAATTCCTTGTCACTGTGTTCTATCTATCTGTCGGGATAACCGAGTACCCACTTGAACTGTCCTAACGAGTGGCTAATGTAGAAAACTGGGCCCTAGAACAAAGACTAATACCTCCTTCTAAGGCTTGATGAGATATATGCATACATTTTTGTGCATTTTATAAAAATCTAGATATTTGAAATATTCGTGTAATCATTGGTGAGTAAGAGATTTGTAAGAAGTGAGATAGGACTATGTAGAGAAAATATGATTTCCAAAAGGTAAATTTGACAGGGACAGTCATTGATTACAATGTAGTATATAATAATTTATACATATATTTTCATTACTTCTTGAAATTAAGTTTTGCTAATATTTAATGATGTATAGGGTTCTATTCATTTCCAGTGTGCAATGTAATGATTCAACAATTTTATACATTACTCAGTGTTCATTAAGATAAGTGTACTCTTGATCTTCCTTAACTATTTAAACCCTCCCCCCATTCACCTCCCCTCTGACATCCACTAGTTTGCTTTCTGTGTTTAAGAGTCTGTTTTTTGGGGTGCCTGGGTGGCTCAGTCGGTTTAGCGGCCGACTTTACCTCAGGTCATGAACTTGTGGTCTGTGAGTTCGAGCCCCGTGTTGGGCTCTGTGCTGATGGCTCAGAGCCTGGAGCCTGCTTCAGATTCTGTGTCTCCCACTCTCTCTGCCCTTCCCCTGCTCATGCTCTGTCTCTATGTCTCTCAAAAATAAATAAACCTTTAAAAAAAAAAAGAGTCTGTTTTTTTGGTTTGAATCTTTGTTTTTATTTCTTTGTTTCTTAAATTCCACATATGAGTTAAATCATATGGTATTTGTCTTTCTGTTTACCAGGATAAAAGATTTATCACAGCAAAGAAAACCACCAACAAATCAAAAAGGTAACCTACTAAATGGGAGAAGATATTTGCAAATGACATATTTGATAAGGGGTTAATACCCAAAATATATAAAGAGCTTATACAATTTATTATTCCATTAAAAAGTAATAATCCAACTAAAAAAGGCAAAAATCCAACCGAATAGACATTTTTTTCCAAAGATATGCACATGACCAGCAGACATGTGAAAAAAATGCTCAACATCACCAATCATTGGGGAAATGCAAATCAAAACCACAGTGAGATACCACCTCACATCTGTCAGAATGGCTAAAATAAAAAAGACAAGAAACAGCAAGTATTGATGAGAATGCAGAGAAAAAGAAACCCTTGTTAACTATTGGTGGGAACGTAAACTGGTGTAGCCACTGTGGAAAACAGTACAGAAGTTGCTGAAAAAATTAAAAATAGAAATCTCATAAGATTCAGTGATTCCACTACTGGTATTTACCAAAGGGGAAAAAAAAGACAAATTTGAAAAGATATATGCACCCCTATGTGTATTACAGCATTATTTCCAATAGATTTTACAAATTTTGGGTTAGAAATATAAGATTTAATTTTTAATTGTAACTGGCAGGATATTTTACTACCATGCAGGACGTAAAAATAAAAGAACAAGAAGTTGTGTAAATGGGAAATAGTGTTGACTAAACCCTTTTCTTGTGGAGTCATAATGTATAATATTAGCATGCTAACACACTGTGATGTCCTGCAGCTAAAGAACCCTGTGTAAACTTCCTCAAATTTAAATATTTGCACAGGAGAATATTTTTTACATAATAAAAGTTTTTTTTTCTTTGGTGACAGTTGGAATGGTCTCAAATGAATTAAATATTTATGATTTATCCATTTTAAAATTAAGAATGCCTGGATTAATATCATATTATATGTGACAGAGCCATGATATTGTAACCAGATTTTAAAGAAAATTTTGCCAAAGTCATCTCCATGAATAATTTTGCTTGATGCTGAGTTTTAAATGCATTAGCCAATTACTGTATGTATTACTATTGAAACATTTCATATTCTTGGGCCTTAATATAAAGCTCAGAAGTTCTAACTTCTAACTATTAGGTTTAATAAATTTAAGTTTTATCACTTTTGGACTCCAAGGTTAACTTTTGCATAAGACTATCTCCTTTAATCTTCTATTATCCTCCTAATACCTATGGTTGGCTTATATCCCAGGTAGCTACATTAACCTTAGGCTACGGGCAGTTCAAGGTCTTGATGTTTCTTACAGTACTCAGGTTCTCTGCATTGAGACTGTAATACTTAGCTTTATAACGAGATGTGACAAAACAAAAAACAGAAACCTGTTTATAAAACACTCATTAGTTCTTTTTTTTTAAGTTTACTTATTTATTTATTTTGTGTGAGTTGGGGTGAGAACAAGAGAGAGAATCCCAAGCAGGCTCTGTGCTATCAGCACAGAGTCCAATGTGGGGCTCAAACTCACAAACCATGAGATCAAGACCTGAGCCAAAGCCAAGAATCAGAAATTTAACCAACTGAGCCACCCAGGTGCCCCCAAAACACTATTAGTTCTAAAGTTAAAGTTACTATACAATTTATTATTTTAATGGTTACTTTCAAGAGGAAAAGAGGTTATATTAAACTTCTGATCTCTAATTTCATTCATGTAATGGAGTTACAACCTTCACAGTAATGAGACTTTCCACAAAAATCTCCCATTTTAAACAGTCCACTCCAATAAACTCAATTGGCATGGAGTTGTCCATATTCCAAATATGATCTATTCTCTCTGGCAGAGACTTAGAACTCTTTGTCCTGATAATCCACCTTTCCCCACACACACATAAGTCCTGCACCACTACACAGTAACCAAGATTGAGGTTCCTCACTTCCATGAGTGACAGTTCTGCTCTATAAGTTCTCAAAGTCCACAAAAGAGTGTAAATATTTTGTTTAGGCTCCTTGGCAGTGTGATGATCCCTTGACCTGCACTGCATACTATCTGATGGGTACTTACCCTGTGTGATTCCTTGGGGAGAAATTAAACATTAGGGAGTCAGCAATTTTTTTTTTCCTCTTCATTTTGCCTTCACTGTCATGGTAAGTTGTTTTTTTTTTTTTTTTTTTTTTTTTTTTTTTTTTTTTTTTTTTTAAGACTTCATTTTAAGTTTGGCTTGTGGTCCTAATTGGTAGCTAGGCTTGAGTTGGTGATTAATGGAGTTAGTCATGGTTCAAATGTCACAGATTCATGTCTTCTTTTTAAGTTTATTGATTTATTTATTTAGAGAGAGACAGAAACAGAGCATATGAGCGGTGGGAGGTGCAGAGAGAAAGAGAGGGAAAGAGAGAGAGAAACCCAAGCCGACTCTGCACTGCTAGAGCAGACCATCAGCTAGGAATCAAACCCAGGAACCATAAGATAATGACCTGATCCAAAAGCAAGAATCAGAGGGTTAGCCCACTGAGCCACTCACACACCTCTGATTCCTGTTTTTTTTACTGAGATTTAGTAGATTTTTTTAGTAAGCATTTCTCCAATCATTGTAGGCAGTGTGAAGAGAATTTGAGTAACTGTTTCCTACCATTTTTTACCAGTTACATTGCAGTTTTGCTGGGTAAATAGTCCACCTAGTTATTAACTTCATCATTCTAGAAGTTAGATTTATATTTCTAAAATATGATCTTGCTAAATTAATAATCATGTTACTTCAGCACATGCAAACTTTTCTTTAAAAAACAATTTTTGACAATTCTCAAACAAAAAATAGCTTAATATCAAGAAAAAAAAGCAAAACTTCAGTTGTTTGAACTTATAAAAATTAAACACAAAATGAATACCAGACCTGAAAATTCCTTGAGCAGACAGACCCATTTAAGCTAAAGTTAGATTTAAACTAAATCTAGCCTATTTCATGAACATAAGTGAAACTTATATTATTTCTTGTAAATGCCTCTGATAAAAGCAACATAAGTCATCTTCCTAAAAATGGTATAAGATAATCACTTTTAACCGATTCCTTGTTGTCTGGAAACTTCTATTGTAATAACCGGTCATTGTAAAGGTGAAACGATTCCTTCATTTCTTGCTTCATACTGTCATTGTATGCTCCTCAGCTTCATATCAGCTTTGAATTTGAAAATTTCTAGCTTGCAAACTGGTATTATATGCACAATAAAATTTACTAAATGTTATTTATTAATTTGGTAGTTTTAATTTTGCTATTCTGGTTTTTCAACAGCCTGGTGTGTATATTTGTTGGATCCCAGGTAGCAGTAACTGGGCAAAAGGAAAATGATGTACCATGAAATCATTGCTAAATACTAAAATAATACAATATCTAAAGGGTGGGCATCACTAACATATGCACTAAAGCTTAAAATCAATTCTCTTTGCATATGCCAAAAATATTTCCAATAGTTTTGAAAGTTATTTTCAGGATGATGTTAAAATTTATTCGCCAATATAGAAAAGGGTAGCAACACTCTCTCCCCGTAATAGGAACATTTTAGATCTTCTAGAGCCCCTGAGAATAGGTATCATTTGCCAAATCCACTGTATTTTAATATATTTAATAACATATAGGGAACATGTTTTATCTATCTTTATATTCTTCTCACAATCCTTGCATTATGTTCTCCAAAAACAAGAATATATAATAGTTGTTAAACAGACTTTAATTTTATCTTTCCCTAGATAAAAAGGGACTTAAATTTAAGTGCAGGCATAATGACACTTACTCTCACTTGTTAATAATTATTATAATTGAATAAGTATTTGATTTAATGTTAAATATTTGAGGATTTATTGATATGTATTATCTGTTGTGTTGAAGTATAAAGACTGGCCTTGTTTTATGTTCCTTGTAGGCTCTTGTTTATAAATAACTGAAACATCTTAAAAGACCATTGAGAGCATTGTGTATATCCCACTGAATGCTGTAGTCCATCTTAAAAAACTATATTGCATTTTTTCCTGACATAGGTCTATTCTTTGGTCTATTCTTTGGCACTACCTAATAATGTGTTAATATTTCTAAGAAAACATTAATCTAACATTGAAATCAATGCTTCAGATTTAAGTGCCTCCATTTAGGATACCAGTTTTATAGCCCCAACTCATCCACCTTGTCAGTAGCCTTTAATACAGATAGGCAGCATTTCCCTGCATCAACCAATGCTTAATAAGATTCACCCACTTTAAGATATTTATGATTTTTGCTAATATTTGATTGTGTTCTTTAGTTAAGACTTAAAAGTATATAGATATTTTGGGGTGTAACATGACTGCAGTGTAGATCAACTTAAAAACAACATTTCTAAGCAATTTAATTGATCATAAACAGCAAATTGCAAATATACAGAACATGAATGAACTTAATTTTGGCTGCTAGTTGCTCTTCACTAAGCAGCTATATTTGTGATAGCTCTGTAACTATGGATAATGACATCATATTTTCATTTGTTCTGTATCTTAATCTCCTGAGTTCTGTCTTTCATGGAGATTTACAGGCTGCCTCCATAATTAACTCAGATTAATTATGATCAGTTATTGATCCTACTACAAATTGTTATAAATGCACTTTCTTCAGAACCCTTGCAAATATCAAACTGGCCTTCACTGAATCCTGCATCTACTCCAGTGAACTTTGTAGTTCTATATTTTCTTGCAGACTGCACTGAGCACAAAGTATGAGCTAAAGATGTGTGTGTGTGTGTGTGTGTGTGTGTGTGTGTGTGTGTGTGTGTTTTACATCTGTACCTTCATTGGACCAGAGTTGTTTTTTTTTTTTTTAATGTTTACTTATTTTAAGAGAGAGAGTGTGAAGAGGAGAGGGGCAGAGAGAGAGGGAGAGAGAGAATCACAAACAGGTTCCATGCTGTCACGATAGAACCTGATGTGACTCTTGAAACCCATGAACCATGAAGTCATGACTGGAGCCAGAATCAAGAGTCAGATGCTTAGCCACTGAGCTACCCAGGTGCTCCAGACTAGAGTTTAAATATGTTTGTGTGTGTGTGTGCGTGCGTGTGTGTGTGTGTGTGTGTGTGTATTCAGTGACAGTAATAGATTCAGATACTATATATACAAAATACAATGATATCTCTCTTATTTCCCTCTCTTTTTTTTCCTTTTAAATAGACTTCTTTTTTATAGACATTTTAAATTCACAGAAAAATTAAGTAGAGAGTGCAGAAATTTCCCGTAAAAGTTCTGTCCTCCCACATGCACAGTTTCCCCCACAATCAAAATCCTGCACCAGAGTGGTACATTTATTACAATTGACAAACAATATCGACACATCATTATCACCCAAAGCCCATGGCTTACATTAAGGTTCACTCAGTGTTATAAAGTTTATGGATTTGAACAATACATAATGACATGTAACTACTGTTATGGCATCATACAGAATGGTTTCACAGCCTTAAATATCTAATCTACCTTGGAGCACCTGAATGGCTCTGTCAGTTAAGTGTCTGACTCTTGATTTCTGCTTGGGTCATGTGACTCTTGATTTCAGTTCTGAGTCAAGATCTGATAGTTTGTGAGTTCCAGCCCCACAGAGGGCCCCAAGCTGATAGCTTGCTTAAGATTCTCTCTCTCCCTCTCTTTCTGCCCTTCCCTCATTCGCACTCTTTCTCTCAAAATAAACAAACTTAAAAAAAAACACATCTAATCCATCTATTCATCACCACTCCCTCCCCAAAACCCTGGCACCACTGATCTTTTTACTGTTTCCCTAGATTTGCCTTCTCTAGAATGTCGTGTATTTGAAAACATGGAGTACATAGCCTTTTAACATTGGTTTCTTTCACTTATTAATATGCATTTAAAGTTCTTCCTTATCTTTTGGCTTGATAGCTCATTTCTTCTTAGTGCTAAATAAAATTTTATTTTCTGGGTGTTGGGTGGACTACAGTTTATTCATTTACCTACTGAGAGACATCTTATTTGTTTTCAGATTTTAACAATTATAATTACAGCTGCTGTAAACATCCATGCACAGGATTTTGTGTAGACATGAGTTTACAAATAATTTGGTAAAGTGTGATTGCTATAGTAACTAGTAAGAGTATGCCTAGTTTTATAAGGAACTGCCAAAATGATTTCTAAAGTGACTAAACCATTTCAAATTTCCACCAGCAATGAATGAAAGTTCTTGTTCCTACACATTCTCAGGAGCATTTGATGTTTTCAATGATCTGGATTTTGGCTTTTCTAATAGATACATAGGGACATCTCATTGTTGTTTGATTTTGAATTCCCTAACGACTTATTATGTGGAGCATTTTTTTCTATGCTTATTTGCCATCTGTAGGTCTTCTTTTGTCTATTCTTCCTTTTTTTCTCCAAATTTTATCAGTTTATATCTTTCATACTAAAGGAACCTTATTTTTTTAAGTCTGCATATTCTATTCTTCTAATACTTGCTAACTTTTGACTCGATAATAAAATTAAATCTTTACTTTCTGCAAAACAAATCATAGAGTTGAGAACAAAGGACTTTCTGAAAGTACTGCCCCCGTTCCTCTAAAAAAGTATAAAAATTCCCTATCTATGATACTGTCCTGATTTTCTCACATTAAAAAAATTTTTAAAGAGACCACCATATATGACTCTTTCCATTTTTAACTATTAATTCTACTGAACACAATGTGTAAGATATACAGTTGTCAAATTATGCTTCTAATGATGATCATAAATCAAATATAGAGGTCACAAGCCTAAATGAAGTTTGTATTTTAATCCCCAGCATAGTCATTTTCTTTAGCAACAGGCTCCTACACTTCAATCTGATTTAAATATTTTCATTCATATCTAGTTATCGTCTCCATTTCTGAGCAATCTCAGTTTTCTTGAGAAGAATAAATAGAGATGCCAAGATTACGGTACTATGATTACTCTGAGTAATCATGAAAAATGTTTCAGTAAGTGTTGTCATAATTCTTTCCAGATATCTAGAAATAAAGGAAGGAAAAATGTAATCACCAGCAAATGAGAATAATGAGTAAGAAATCAATCCAGATGAGCTCTTTATATTCATTAGCAATTTTAAGACTATTCTTGCAATGAATAGCACTAAAATAAGAAATCTGATGTCAACTGGTAATTTGACATATCTTTTCACAGTTTTATATGAGTTTAGAGCATGATGTCTATTCACCGTTTGGTACTATATCTATCTTCTGATGGAAGAAGATCTTCAGGAAGTGGGTTTCAAAATGCTCAGAGATAAATGCATTTTATATTTCCTGAATTTTTCTTGTGGTTGATTCCAAGTTTCATAGCATATGGTCAGAAAAAATATATACATGATATGACTCCACTCTTCTTGAATTTGCTGAGTCTTGTTTTTTGGCCTAATATTGACCTATTCTGGAGAATGTTCCATGTGCACTTGAAAAGGATGTGTATTCTGCTGTTTGGGTATGAAATGATCTGAATATATCTGTTACATTAATCTGGTCCAAAGAGCCATTCCTTGTTGATTTTCTGTCTAAATGGCATATCCATTGATGTAAGTGGGCTTTTAAAGTCTCCCCACTATTATTGCATTAGTGTCGATTTATTCCTTTATGTCTGTTAATAATTGCTTTATGTATTTGGATGCTTCCATGTTGAATGCATACATATTTATAATTGTTACATCCACTTGTTATATTGTTTCCTTTATGTAGTTTCCTTATGTCATGTCCTTTGTTTCTTGTTGCTCTTTTTTTCAACTCTATTTTGTCCAATATAAGTACTGCTATCCCAGCTTTCTTTTCGCTTTCATTTGCATGTAAATGTTTTCACATTCCATCACTTTCAATCTGCATGTGTCTTTAGGACTGAATCAAATCTTATAGGCAGCATGTAGATTGTTCTTGCTTTTTTATGTCTTCTGTCAGCTTATGTATTTTTATTGGAGCATTTAGTTAATTACATTTAAAGTTATTATTGATAGATATGTTCTTATTACCATTTTGTAACTTGTTTTACAGTTGTTTTGTAGGTCTTTTCCATTTTTCTTTTCTTGTTCTCTTCCCTTGTGGTTTGGTGGCTTTCTGTAGTGATATGTTTGGATTTCTTTGTCTTTAACTTTTGTGATCCTCTTATAGATTTTTTATTTGTGGTTATCATTGGGCTTATGTTTAACATATTATGCATATAGAAATTTTTATTAATTTGATGGTCACTTGTTTAAACTCATTCTAAGCATAATAAAATTTTACTCCCCTACTACATTTTATGTATATGATATCTTACTTCACATCCTTGTATTTTGAGAATGCTTTGACTTAGATATTATTTATTTTGCTGCATTTGTGCTTTAAACTCCATACTGTTTTAAGTAATTAATCTTCTACATTTATTATGTTCCATTTATCTGTGATATTTTTTTTCCTTTCAGAATTTTCTTACTCTTGATTTTTGCATTTTTTTCAACTCAAATAATTGCCCTTGACATTTCTTGCAGGCCTGGCTTAGTGGTGATAAACTCCTTAACTTTTGATTGTCTCAGAAACTCTTTTTCCGTCCTTATATTCTGAATGATAGCCTTGCTGGTAGACTCTTCTTGGTTGCAGGTTTTTCTTTCAGCACCACTCCCTCTTGGCAGTGGAGTGATGCCACTCCCTTTTGGCCTACAAAGTTCCAGTGGAAAAATCAGCCAAAAGCATTAGGGGGTTTCATTTGTATGTGGCTGTTTTCTTTTCTCTTGCTCCTCCCAAACTTTCTGTTCATCACAACTTTTGCCATTTTAATTATTAAGTGTCTTGATATGGATCTCTTTGGATTTATTTTGTTAGGGAATTTTTGTGCGTTCTGGAACTGGACGTCTGTTTCCTTCCCCAGAGTAGATGTTTATAGCTATTATTTCTACAAATATCTGCCCCCTTCTATGTCTCTTCACATTCTGGGATTCCTATCATGCAAACTTTATTACACTTGATGATTTTGCTGAATTCTTATAACTTATATTTATTTTTCAATTATTTTTTACTCTTTATGCTCTTCAGCTTGATTGCTTTTCATTACTCTCTCTTCAAGCTCACTGATATATTCTTCTACATCCTGTAATGTACTATTGATTTTCAAGTGTACTTTAGTTTTAGTTATTCTGTTCTTCACCTCTGGTTATTTTTTATATTTTATATCTCTTTGTTGAAGGTCTCACTTAGATCCTTCCATCACTTCTCAAGTTCAGTGATATTTTTTATGGCCATTTCTTTAAATTTTCTTTATCAGGCATATTGATTATATCCATATCATTTAGATTTTTTGCTGTGTTTTTTCCTGTTCATTCATTTGGGACATATTCCTCCAACTACTTATTTTGTCTAACTCTATGTGTTTGTTTTAATGTATGAATAGAGTTGATTATGTCTCCTGATCTCAAAAGCAGTGGCTTTATGAAGAAGATGTCCCATGTGTGTCACTAGGAGTGGTAGTGAGTGTGCCATATCTACTTCTATCACTTTGTTTCTGGCCCCTTGTGCTCTATGTTTTGAACAATAGCACCATGAAGTTCATATTTGCTTAAAGGACATACTGCGTCCTGAAGAACAGTATCACAACTTCTGAGACTGTCTTTTCCAAGCTAGTACTTAGCTGCAGTATCAGGACACTGTTTCAGTGTTCCATCAGGCTGACAGGTTTTGAGTGATGTATATATGTTAGGAGGAATGAATCCTATGGTCATTTGCATACTACTTTTTGCTAAAAAAGTATATCCCTTGGGGCACCTGGGTGACTCAGTTGGTTAAGTGGCTGACTCTTGATTTCAGCTTAGTTCATAATCTCTTGGTTTGTGAATTCAAGCCCCGCATCGGGTTCTGTGTTGACAGTGTGGAGCCTGCTTGGGATTCTCTCTGTCTCCCTCTATCTCTGCCCCTCCAGCACCCTCTTTCTCTCTCTCTCTCTCTCAAAATAAATAAATTAGCTTTATAAAAAATAAAAAATAAAAAGTGCATCCCTTACTTCAAGATGATATTATGTGGGACCCAGTGTCAGTAAATATGATACTCTGAGTCCATGAGTAATGATGTCAGCAGAAACAGTGTGAAAAGAATAGTCATACCCACAAGAAGAATTCATGTCCTTCCTGTAAAGACCAATCTCACCTGTGTGGAAGGAGTTACATGTAATCAGCTTCCCACCATGTGTCTGGTTGGTCTTTTTAAAGGGTGGTACTATAGCAAAAGCCCAGTCTCAGTCTTCACTTTTTACAAATCAGATGTTTAACAGCAGAAGTATGTAGGATAGCCTTAGTGAAAGGGAAACCATGCTTTTGAACCTATGCAAAATTACCAATTTTATTACCATGTATAGTTATTGCATGGTGCCGCCCATGCAAATATGTCCACAACAAATCCCTAGAACTGATGAACATTAGTTATTTGGGGAAAGAATCTTTCCATATGTAATTAAGTTAAAAAAAAAAAAACTTTAGAGAAGGAAGTCATCATGAATTATCTGAGTTGGCCCTAAGTCTAATGACAAGTGTGTTTATAAGAGACACACAGAAGAGATACATGAAGGCAGAAGTGGAGGAGGCAATGGAAGAAAGAGGCAGAGATTGGAGTTATGTAGCAAGAAACCAAGTAAGGTCAAAAGTTGCCATAAACTACCAAACCATTAAAGATACATAAAATACATTTTTCCTCAGAGCCTTGGGAGGAAGCACAACCTGACTGGAACTTGATTTTAGACTTCTGGTATCCTTAACTGTGAGAAAATAAGGTTCCATTGTTTTAGTCCACTAAGTTTGTGGTGATTTTATTAAGGCAGGCCTAGACGACTAACACAACATGATTACTGTATTCTTGGTCTCATTGTGTAAGCTACGAGGTGCTAGAGAAAGTAGGCTAGAAGTCCACCGAAAGTCATTCTATCCAACTGGTTGTTCAATGCCTCCTCTGCAGTAGATACTCTCAAGTGGGCATTAACTTGAGGCAAAAATCTTCAGAATTTTTGCCTACTCCTATAGGTTCAGCCACATCCATATCTCTCAAAATTTTGTCTTCAGTCTTCAAATCTTGCTCTTTCCAGACTTCAGAGGATCAGCCAAATGAGTTCTTCCTACTTTGGTGAAGAAAGTATCTTCTGAGGATTACTGAGGAAGATAATGAGATGACAGATTTTAGGGTCTTTGCTTAATCTCTTCTGGCATACCCAACTTTCTTAGCCTTCTGACTCCTTCCTTGATTCCCTGGCAAGGCAGTTCAGACACCTCCCCCTCATTTTATATTAGAGATTATTTTATTTGTCCACATGGACCCTAAATTGAAATATTTACCAATACAGTATGACTGCTGTACCTGAAATCCCACTTTACCATAAAATGCTCTCAAACAGACAGATACAAGAAGTACTTAATGTGTCCAAAAATTGTTTTCAAAGAATTTGAACAGAGTACTGACAGTATCTGCTATAAATGTCAAACATTAATGGGTAGGGGCGACTGGGTGGCTCAGTCGGTTGAGCGTCCAACTTCGGCTCAGGTCATGATCTTGCGGTCTGTGGGTTTGAGCCCCGCATCGGGCTTTGTGCTGACAGCTCAGAGCCTGGAGCCTGCATCGGATTCTGTGTCTCCCTCTCTCTCTGCCCCTCCCCCACTCATGCTCTGTCTCTCTCTGTCTCAAAAATAAATAAACATTAAAAAAAATTTAAAAAAAAACATTAATGGGTAATGGATTCGAATGCATTTTTATTCGAATCCTGGGTTTATTGGTTAACAGGTACATTATCATGGGCCATTCCTTAATACATCTGAACCTTAATTTCATTTTGAAAATAAAGAAATCAATAGAATTTACTTTATAGTTTGATGTGAAAATTGGGGTCATTCTCATGAGTTGCTTAACGCAGTGCCTGTCACATAGATAATGAATATCTGTTTGACTCCAATGCCTAAGCTCTTCACTATTATGCCATATTAACTGGAAAGAAGAGAGTCAGCAGAAGTTATGCTACACAGCATCATGACTCCATACTTCATGATAGAGGGTTTCAGGTTAAAGTCAGTTTAAATGTAACATTAAAGCTTTGCAATAATTTCTGATGTCTAAATAGAATAGAATCCAAGTCCAAAAAAACTGTATACCCTTTCAAGCCTTTGTTCTCATTTGGAGATGAGATTTATTTAAACTTCTGATTTACTTGATAGGACTTTGTTGGAAGAGAGTAGCCCAGAAAATATTTAATTGGTTACGTTTAGATATCATCTGATTAACACTATATGCTTTGCACTTAAAATGGATATGAGAACGTTACTGTAAATTCTTAATTTTGAATTTTTAAATATGCTTCTAATTGGCATATCTTATGCTCTCCATTAGTTTAAATAATCCAAAAGAATGTTTATGGTGCAAGATATTTAGAAATGCTCTACATTGTGCTTGTTTTTACTGTTACTTTTAGATAGAAAGCAATTATCGAATGACCTCTATTATGCTGTTTCCTTTCTCTTCTAGGCAGATTTCATTAGAGCTCACTACTGGATTGCAGATGACTTTAATAGAAACTATTAAACCAATAAATATCTTCCCCAAGGTTAGCATTAACTACTGACATTTTAATTGCACAGCAGTATTAATAATACTTGTAATGCTTAAAAGTTTTGTCTGGGGGCGCCTGGGTGGCTCAGTCGGTTGAACGTCCAACTTCGGCTCAGGTCATGATCTCGCGGTCTGTGAGTTCGAGCCCCGCGTCGGGCTCTGTGCTGACAGCTCAGAGCCTGGAGCCTGCTTCAGATTCTGTGTCTCCCTCTCTCTCTGCCCCTCCCCCACTCGTGCTCTGTCTCTCTCTGTCTCAAAACTAAATAAAAACATTAAAAAAAAAAGTTTTGTCTGAAAATGCTGTTCATGGCCTACTTTTGTGTGTTTAAAATGGGATTAGATGAAGTTTATTCATTGGCATGTTAATCTTTTCCACATCCTGATGATTATGGGCACACTTTAATAAAATGCTGGTTTTTTCATATGCATTTTAGGTATTGCAGGAAAAATAGGGGGAATAGATGAAGCAAACAAGCAAGCAAAATTCTGACCTTATTTGTAGAGTTTTCTTTCAGTGCCGATTGTATCTTTCAACCACAACTGGAAAATGAGTAAGGATTTATCACAACTAATATGGGCTCATTTGGTCTTGCTTAGTTCTCTGGGATATTAAAAACAGTACTTTGCAACCCTATACATTCCATAGTACACTTACAAATTTGCTCCAGGGAGCAAAATATATTTGTGGTAGATAAGGTAAACCAACGAACAAACAAACAAAACCTGACCATGAACAACATTGGTAAAATTCTTATCATGCAAAGACCTCAGTGTGAAAACTTCCAACCACCATGAAAATGGAAGTAGATTATATTCAAAGGTGCAACAAACTTGTTTTATTGGCCACATTTTCAAAAATATTTATCTCCCCCTTCCCCCCGTTTCCCTATGACAACCCTATGTCTGCATCTGTCTACAGTACCCAAATTCATATGTCTTTCCCCAACATACTTTTCCTCTTTGTGTGTTTTTGAAGGACACATAAAATATTCGATGGAACACTTGAGTTATAGTAAGGCAGATCTAAGTCATCATGTAATTCCTCTACTGTTTACCTGAGGCAAATTACCTAAGTTCTCTGAGCTGCTCTTTTCTTTTTTTTCTGAAATAAAGACAATAATGCTTGTCTCATAGAGCTTATGTGAGGACTAAAGTAGATAACATATGTGAAAAAAATTGTCTTTATAACAATAATAAAAGGGGAAATTTGACTACACCAATGTAGGGTCTGCTGACTGGGAATAGCACAGGATTTTGTGCTAAGAGTGCCTGTGATTTAGCCCTTGAAAGCAACACATAAAGAAATTTAGTCAGACGTTTTAAATTCCTTCATTAAGGTAAACATTTCAGTGTTTGCTGTATTCCTTTCTGTTGGACAATGAAAAGACTTGGAAATATAAAAGGTTAAAATTTTCAAAGAACTCGATTTCCTTTTCTCCTCACTTACCTGGCTTCTTTCCTCAGAAACACATACATAGGTTTCCTGACATTACAAAGAAATAGAAATTATGGCATAGACTGGAAAAATAATTTCCTATAAAGGCCAGAGTCCAAAATTCCAATAGGTACCATCAATTAAAGCTCTATTTAAATCAAACTCAGAAAAATCCAAATAACGAAATATAAATTTTTATCTGTTTATATATAAATTTTCTTCTCAGTGCATTTTTAAGGTATTAAAGTGTATGAAAGCCAGAAAATTGCACATGAAATATTAATATTCACAATCAATACATATAGTAGTAAAGAACTTATTTTTGCATTCTCTTTATACTCAATACTATGACAGAACTTTTGGGGTATACAGAAAAATATATCATGTGATAGTTTTTTACCCTTCAAGAGCTTGCAATCTAGTTGTAGAGATCAGACTAGCATATGCACGGAAATGAACAGATAAAAATATAAACTAGCTAATAATTATGTGCTAAATCATGCATAGAGCAGATTATAAATTCATGAAAGGAGGGATATGATTGAAAGCAGGTCTAATTAAGAAATGTTACATGGAAGAGATGTGTCTTAAGGCAAAAAAAGTGAAAGAGTTTACTATGGACATTAGTTTCATCTTCAGAAATACAGGGGTGAGTGAGGGAAGAGCCAACAAGGCTGAGAAGTAGGGGTATCCGTACTTCCCAAGTCTCTCAAACAAAGAAGTGCTGAAGCCAAAGGACTTTGAACCCAAAGAGTCTGGGAGGAAAAGAGACTGAATCTACCAGGGAGACACTGAGGCAACCTGATGGGCCATAGGTGGATGATTGCAAACTGGGGGAGATAAAATGGGCCACGTAGGCATGAAGGGCAGGGATGCTCTTCTGTGGAGAGACAAAGAGAAGAGAAAGAGTCACTGGGGAAGCATAAGACTGTATCTGGACAGCAGAAAAACCTCAGACTAGGATGGAGAGGGATCTCATCTCTTAATAAATTTTTTAACGTTTTAATTTTATTTTTGAGAGACATAGAGACAGAGCGTGAGCAAGGGAAGGGCAAAGAGAGAGGGAGATACAGAATCTGAAGCAGGCACCAGGCTCTGAGCCATCAGCACAGAGCCCGACCCGGGTCTCGAACTCACAGACCGTGAGATTATGACCTGAGCCGAAGTCGGCTGCCTAACCGACTGAGCCCCCCGGGCACCCCAAGGGATCTCATCTCTAATTGCAGGGCTTTCTTCACACTGGGGCCAGCTGCCCTGTTCATGCACATGGGGAGGAGGGGAGCCACCCTTGGGTTCGGTGGTAGGTCAGGGGTACAGTCCGCAGTAGCAGAAACTGATCCCCTCCCTGAAATGCTGCTGCACAGGACAAAACCAGCCAGGACCACATATCCAGCAGCATATAGAGGTGCTTCCCCAGTGCCAGGGCACGTCGAATGGGAATTTAAATCCCAGCCAAGTGCTGGGTCATGGGAGTCAGTGGAGTGAGACAGACCACCTCCTCTCTGCTCCTGGCACAGTGAGAACTACTGGATTGCAGTGATTTGGGACACCGGGTCCACAGAGGAGAGACTGGTGGTTTGCCATTTTTTTTTCCCACCACCACAAAGGTGGGGCCTCAGAGATTGTCCAAGGGGCCCATACTGGAGGTGGGACTTGCCTACAGCAAACCACACTCCTCCACACCAGGTAACTGCATATCTATGGCAGCAGGATAGATGTGGAGGAACCAGATGGCCACCAGACCAGCAGACCAGCACTGCTGCATTGCCTGGAGTAATTCTAGGACACTATTTGTTATTTAGATATATTCTTCCTTTCTTTTCTACTTCTTATCTCTTCCCTCTTCTATGCTGGTTACTCTGGTTGTTGGTTTGTTTAAGCAGACATATTTAATCCATTCTCTTGATACATGATCTCTTGATACACCGCCTTCTTTACTTTCCTTTCTCTCTTTCTGGAATAATCAAGCCATATACTTTCTCCGTCTGGGTAACTTTATCTTCATTTCTTCTTACCCGCCTTCTTTATTTTCCTTTCTCTCTCTCTGGATTAAGCCCTTTAGTCTCTCTGACTGGTCAAAGTTAATTTTTTTTCTTTTTCCCCCGCTCGTGTCATTTCTCGCTTTGTATGTGCTCTTCCATCAGCACCACCTCCACCCTGTTCTAAACTTGTAGCTGGTGTTTCCTGTTTTTTGCTTTGGAATCGTTTTGTTTGTTTGTTTGTTTGTTTGTTTGTTTCATTTGACTGTGTGTTTGCATGTTTTTCTTTCCTGTGTATTTGTCTGTCTGTTTTCCTTTCCAGGGCTACGTCAAGGAGCAAATCAAAGCACATATGATGGGGGGTCCAAAACATCACTACAAGTAGGGAAATTAAATAGCTGAAGTCACAAGAGATAACTAGTAACACCCTCCAAAAAACACCTCCTGAAGTCCAGGCCCTCCAGGGTACCTGGCCTGCCTTTAATATAGCAGTGCTCACAGATGCAGAGCACATAACAAGCTTTCAAAGGTCATAAGGACAGAAAATCCTAGAAAACTAGACAAAATGACAAAACGGAAGAATTCTCCTTAAAAGAAATTCCAGGAAGAAGTGACAGCTAAAAAATTGATCAAAACATATATAAGTAATATAACTGAACAAGAATTTAGAATAATAGTCATAAGATTAATAACTAGCCTTGAAAAAAGCATGCAAGACAACATAAAATCTATTGCTGCAGAGATCAAGGAACTAAAAAATAGTCATGATGAATTTAAAAATGCTATAAATGAGGTGCAAAATAAAATAGAGGCAGTAACAGCAAGGATTGAAGAGGCAGAGAGGAGGATAGGTAAATTAGAAGATAAAATTATAGAAAAAGAAGCTAAGAAAAAGAGAGATAAAAAAATCCAGGATCACCAAGGGAGAATTAGAGAATTAAGTGATTCAAGCAAATGGAACATTATCCGTATCATAGGAGTTTCCAAAGAAGAAGAGAAAGGGACTGAAGTTATACTTGAACAAATCATAGCTGAGAACTTCCCCAATCTGAAGAAGAAAACAGACATTGAAATCTAAAAGGCACACAGAACTCCCCTCACATGTAACTTGAATCCATCTTCTGCATGACATATCATAGTGAAACTGGCAAAATACAAGGATAAAGAGAGAATTCTGAAAGCAGCTAATGATAATTGGGCCTTAACATACAAAGGTAGACACATAAAGGTAGTAGCAGACATGTCTACTGAAACTTGGCACGCAAGAAGGGAATGGCAGGAAATCGTCAACGTGATGAAAATGAAAAATATCCAATCAAGAATAGTTTATCTAGCAAGCCTGTCTTTCACAACAGAAGGAGAGATAAAGGTTTCTCCAACAAAAATCACTGAAGAAATTAATCACCACTAACCAGCCCTACAAGAGATCCTAAGGGGAACTCTGTGAATGAAATGTTCCAAAGACGACTAAGGACTAAAAACATCACTGCAAGCATAAAACCTATAGAAAACATAATGACTCTAAACCCATTCTTTCAATAATAACACTGAATATAAATGGACTAAATGGTTCAGTCAAAAGACATAGGGGTCAGAATGGATAAAAAAAAAAAAGACCCATTTATTTTCTGTCTACAAGAGATCCATTGTAGACCTGAGGACACTTTCAGATTGAAAGTGAGGAGATAGAGAAACATCTATGATGATACCGGAAGTCAAAAGAAAGCTCGAATAACCATACTTATATCAAACAAACTAGACTTTAAAGTAAAGGCTGTAACAATAGATGAAGAAGGGCATTATATAATAATTACAGGGTCTATCCATCAGGAAAATCTAACAATTATAAATGTCTATGCACCAAATTCGGGAGCAAGCAAATATATAAAACAATTAATCACAAACATAACCAATCTCATTGGTAAGAATGTGATAATTGCAGCGGAATTTAATACTCCACTTACAGCAAAGGACAGATCATCTAGACAGAAAATAAGTAAAGAAACAATAGCCCTGAACTACACATTGGATCAGATGGACTTGACAGATATATGTAGAACTCTACATCCTAAAGCAGCAGAATGTACTTTCGTCTAGATGCACATGGAACATTCCCCAAGACAGATCACATACTGGGACACAAAGAAGCCCTCAATAAATATAAAAGAATGGAGATAATAACATGCACACTTTTAGAATACATGCTATGAAACTTGAAATCAACCAAAGGAAAAAGTTCGGAAAACCTCCAAATGCATGGACATTAAAGCACATCCTACTAAAGAACAAATGGGAGAACCAGGCAATTAAAGAAGAAATTTAAAAATATATGGAAACAAATTAAAATGAAATCACAACAATCCAAACCCATTGGGATGCAGCAAAGGCAGTCCTAAGAGGAAAAAATTGCAATTCAGTCCTATCTCAAGAAACAAACAAAAAAATCCCCAATACAAAATCTAACAGCACACCTAAAGGAACTAGAAGTAGAACAGCAAAGACGTCCCAAACCCAGCAGAAGTAGAGAAGTAATAAAGGTCAGAGCAAAAATAAACAATATAGAATCAAAAAGAACAACAACAAAAAAAAACACAAAAAAAACAATAGAACAAAACACTGAAACTAAGAGCTGTTTTTTTTAAAAAATAATAAAAAAATTGATAAACCTCCAGAGAGGCTTCTCAAAAAGAAAAGAGAGAGGATCTAGGTTGATAAAATCATGAACGAAAACAGATTTACTACAACCAATCCCTCAGAAATACAAGCAATTATCAGGGAATACTTTGAAAAATTACATGACAACCAACTGGAAAACCTGAAAGAGATGGACAAGTTTCTAGACACCCACACATTACAAAAACTCAAACGGGAAGAAATATAAAATTTGAATAGACCAATAACTAATGAAGAAATTTAATCAGTTATCAAAAATCTCCCAACAAATAAGAGTCCTGGACCAGAAGCCTTCCCTGAGGAATTATACCAGATATTTAAAACAGAGTTAATATCTACACTTCTCAAGCTGTTCCAAAAGAAAAAAAGAAAGAAAGAAAGAAAGAAAGAAAGAAAGAAAGAAAGAAAGAAAGAAAGAAAGAAAGAAAGAAAGAAAGAAAGAAATGGAAGAAAATCTTCCAGACTCATTCTATGAAACCAGTTGTGCCTTGATTCCCAAAGCAGACAGAGACCCAGCAAAAAAAAAGAGAACTACAGGCCAATATCCCTGATGAACATGGATGCAAAAATTCTCAACGAGTTATTAGCAAATTGAATTCAACAACATATAAAAATAAATATTCTCCATGATCAAGTGGGATTCATTCCTGGGTTGCAGGGCTGGTTCGATATTCACAAATCAATCAATTTTATACATCATTTTAATAAAAGAAGGATAAGAACCATATGATCCTGTCAATAGATGCAGAAAAAGCATTTGACAAAATACAGCATCCTTTCCTAGTAAAAACCCTCGAGAAAGTCGGGATAGAAGGAACATACTTAAGCATCATAAAAGCCATTTATGAAAAGCCCACAGCTAATATAATCCTCAATGGGGAAAAACTGAGCGATTTCCTCTGTGAGCAGGAATATGACAGAGATGTCCACTGTCACCACTGTTGTTTAACATAGTGTTGAAATTCCTAGCCTCAGCAATCAGACAATGAAATGCAATAAAACAGATCAATATTTGCAAAGAAGAAGTCAAACTTTCCCTTTTCACAGACAATATGATACTTTACATGGAAAACCCGAAAGACTCCACCAAAAGACTGCTAGAACTGATACGTTAATTCAGCAAAGTCATAGGGTACAAAATCTATGTACAGAAATCGGCTTAATTTTTATAACCAATAATGAAGCAACAGAAAGAGAAATAAAGAAACTGATCCCATTTCCAATTGCACCAAGATCCATAAAATACCTAGGAATAAATCTAACCAATGATGTAAAAGATCTGTATGCTGAAAACTATAGAAAACTTATGAAGGAAATTGAAAAAGACACAAAGAAATGGAAAAACATTCCATGCTAAAATTGAAGAATAAATATTGTTGAAGTGTCAATAAACCCAAAGCAATCTACACATTCAATGCAATCACAATAAAAATTGCACTAGCATTCTTCTCAAAGCTAGAACAAAGAATCCTAAAATCTGTATAGAGCCACAAAAGACCCCAAATAGCCAAAGTAATATTAAAGAAGAAAACCAATGTGGGAAGCATCACAATCCAAGACTTTAGCCTCTACTACAAAGATGTAATCATCAAAACAGTATGGTATTGGCACAAAAACAGATACACAGACCAATGGAATAGAATAGAGAACCTAGAATTGGACCTACACATGTATGGTCAACTAATCTTTGACAAAACAGGAAAGAGCCTCCAATGGAAAAAAAACAGCCTCTTTAACAAATGTTGCTGGGAGAACTGGACAGCAACATGCAGAAGATTGAAACCAAACCATTTTCTTACACTCTACACAAAAATAAACTCAAAATGGATGAAAGACCTGAATGTGAGAGGGGAAACCAGCAAAACCCTAGAGGAGAATGCAGGAAACAACGTCTTTGACCTCAGCCACAGCAATTTCTTATTAGACACATCTCCAAAGGCAAGGGAATCAAAAGCAAAAACGAAATATTGGGAATTCATCAAGATAAAAAGCTTCTGCGCTGCAAAGGAAACAATCAACAAAACTAAAGACAATTGACAGAATGGGAGAATATGTTTGCAAATGACATATTGGATAAAGGGCTAGTATTCAAAATCTAGAAAGAACTCACCAAACTCCACACCCAAAAACAAATAATCCAATGAAGAAGTGGGCAGAAGACATGAATAGATACTTTTGCAAAGAAGACATCAGATGACTAACAGACATATGAACGATGTTCAACGTCACTCATCATCAGGGAACAAATCAAAGCCACTCTGAGATACCACCTCATGCAGGTCAGAGTGGCTAAAATGAACAAATCAGGAGACTATAGATGCTGGAGAGGACATGGCAAAATGGGAACCCTCTTGCACTGTTGGTGGGAATGCAAACTGGTGCAGCCACTCTGGAAAACAGTGTGAAGATTCCTCAAAAAATTAAAAATAAAACTACCCTATGTCCTACCAATAGCGCTGCTAGGAATTTATCCAAGGAATACAGGAGTACTGATGCATAGGGGTACATGTACCCCAATGTTTATAGCAACACTTTCAACAATATCCAAATCATGGAAAAAGACTATATGTCCATCAACTGACAAATGGATAAAAAAAATGTGGTTATGTATACAATGGAATACTACTTGGCAATGAGAAAGAATGAAATCTGGTCATTTGTAGCAACGTGGATGGAACTGGAGGGTATTATGCTAAGTGAAATATATAAGTCAGAGAAAGACAGATATCATATATGTTCACTCCTATGTGGTCTTGATACACTTAACAGAAGACTATGGGTAAGGGCAAGGGGAAATAAAGTTACAGAGAGAGAGGGAGGCAAACCACAAGAGACTCATTTAAGAATTTAAACTCAGAACAAACAGAGGATTGATGGGGGGTGGGGGAGAGGGGAAAGTGGGTGATGGGCATTGAGGAAGGCACTTGTTGGGATGAACAGTGGGTGTTATATGGAAACCAGTTTGACAATAAATTACGTTAAAAATAAGAAATATAGCTGTGAGTATGTTAGGTGTCCAACGACTTTTAATCTTTGTACAAACAAGGCCCTTATGGCCTACTAAATTCACAAAGGTTTAAATTACATGGAACATGTTATTCCTGAAACCCTAGTGGATACCATAATAATTGTATGTATAAAAATAGTTTCAAAAATACTGATGGACTTTAATCTTTATTGAAGAAAGCACACTATATATTTTTCAGCATATATGAACAATTTCCATGGTCTTAAAATTTTTTGCACCATATCAGGATGAAGTTTGGATTTAGGTTCATGAAAATTGTACAAAAATTATATATATTTTGAAGTAGATATTTTTTAAGCTTAGAGTGAATTGTGTTCCCGAAAAAGGTGCTAAAATCAAAATGATATGTGTTTAATAAGATCATTTCATAGGAAGGAAGAATGTTATAATGAAGGGTTACATCACCAGCCATGGATTTTCATTATTTCAATCATTTACCCATTAATTTTTTTTAATCTTTTACTTATTTTTAAGATACAGAGATAGAGCATGAGCAGCGGAGGGGCAGAGAGAGAGGGAGACACACTATCCGAGTCAGGCTCCATGCACTGAGATGTCAGCACAGAACCCAACGTGGGGCTCAAATTCGTGAGCTGTAAAATATGACCTGAGCTGAAGTCGAATGCTTAACCCACTGAGCCCCCAGGCATCCCTTACCCATTTAATTTTTAAAAATGTGTTTTTGTGTCTTTGCTGTGCTAAGTGCTAATCCACAAGATGAATGAACAGAACTTGCTCCTGCCCACATGAAGGAGGTGGACAATAAACAAGCAAACAGACAAATAGAATTGTAAATTTCTATTTATTATTTAATAAAAAGAGCTAGAATACAATAACAATGGAGGCAGATGAGGCTGCCCAGAGAAGGCATCTTACAGGAGGTGATTATTAAATGGAGTCAATCTTGTAAAAAGCGTGTGATAGAAAATTCTAGACAGAAAGGCCAGCATGTGTATACTCAAGGAACATAAAAGTCACTTACTTAGGAGTGCAAATAAAATAAGACAGTGGCATAAGGTGAGGTTGGAAAGGTAGCAATGGCTAGACCTTTATTGGCTTCTACAGGAAGCTAAGGCTTTATTCTAATTGCAACAAATGGTAGTATTGTGTTTGAAGAGGACGTGTAATATAATCTCACTTACAGGTTCTAAAGATCACACTTGTTTATTTTTAGAGAAATAATTAGAGGTGAATAAGAGAGAAAATGTATAAATCCAGGGCATGATTTTCATATTAAATAAATTCAAAAGATATGCCATTATTTTGCATGGCATACAGCTTTCAGAATTACATTTTTGTATGTTAATGAATGGTATAGGAGAGTGAGAATTGGAACATAAAGTCTATAAACTCAGAGGTTTCATTTGTCTTATATTGTGTGAGTACTACTTAGCTTACTACTATATATCTAGTAATTGGCAAAGAATATGTGTTAAATCAATTAATTCATGAATGAATAAAATAATTTTGGTTTCATATGACTTATAGGAGTGCTTTTTAAAAAATGACTATTGGAGCACCAGGGTGGCTTAGTTAGTTAAGCATCTGACTTTGGCTTAGGTCATGATCTCACAGTTTTGAGCCCTGATTCGGGCTCTGTGTTAGTAGTGCAGAACCTGGAGCCTGTTTCAGATTCTGTGTCTCCTCTCTCTCTCTCTCTCTCTCTCTGCCATCACTCCCTTGTTTGAGGTCTGTCTCTCTCTCTCTCTTTCAAAAATAAACATTAAAAATTTAAGAAAAATGACTATCAATTGGAGAACTATGGCTTCACACTGTAGCAGAATTTACTAAAGTACTGTGCAAAAGGCTGGGATCCAGTAACACCCAAGAGAAGAATGACATTAACTTTTCTCTAAAAAGCTAAATGAATAATATAATATGCCTGTTTCCTGTTATAAATACAGTAAATAGTAAAATGAACATAATAGGCAAATCATTTTTTTAATTTTTGTTTGTTCGTTTGTTTAGTTTTGTTTTTAAACCTAAGTAAGCAAGTCTGAGAAGGCAACATGAGCAGTTGCCGGGGTTTGTCCCAAGAGGAAGCCAGCTGCTACTTCAGGGCTTCCGGCCGGTCCAGTGTTTCACCTGCATGAGGGTTGGTCTAGGCGCGAGAGATGACACGAAGTCAGTCTCTTGGAGTCAACCTCGTATCAGGACTGGTCCAGGGCTCCCTATATAAGGGCTGAAACACAAAGACAAAGCACAACAAATGACACAGAGACAGCCTCTTATCTGGACTGCTCGAAGTTTATTTTTCTTTTTGGGTTTTTATGTAGTTTTAGAAGCAGTACAGATGTATATATCATAATGATTAACAAAATGATCTCAGCACCCCGATTGTTCCCATGATTTACAATAGAAATGTTCAAAAACAATTTTGGTTGAAAAGTTAAAAACAGTTCACACGTAAGCAAGGTATAACAAATGGGTACATTCTAATAAATGGTATAGGTTGAAAGAGCAAGATCAAAGTACAAAGGTTTTAATCATAGATTGCCAGTTACAGTTTGAAAGATTACATGAAAAACATCATTATTCTAACTCCTATTTCCTATTACAATCCTGTTTTGAGACTCACAGCAATAATCACATTCTTGAGGGTCTGGCATCAGTCTAAATAGATCAAAATACATTCTAAACTCTAATGATTTCTTAGAGATTTTATTTCCATGATTCTCAATATTATTTTACTATTAATAAAGTATGGCAGCATATGCTAGTTTAATAGGGGAGGAAGCCCTGGAGCCACTCCTATTTTTCCATGGCCCGTCTTCTTCAGGAGGAAATTAGGATGAATCACACATCCACACAGAGGCACAGTGACCCTATAGCCAGGTGTCCTGGTGACTCTTACTGCGGCTGTGCCTGTCTTAGGTTGCTCCTCCCCTGAGGAATCTTACCCGTCTCTGGCTAACCAGCCCTCCTTCAGAGTCAAACCAGCCATAATTCTGTTCCTGTTGTATTACAACCGGAATTTGCTTCAAGGCACCCCCATCCACCGATGAGGGCCCCGGTCTAGGGCACTGCCTTATGGACCTGAGTCTTCTCCTTAGGTGATGTCACCAGGGCCAATGTCTTCTGGTCTCCAACAAGCAGTGTTATCCAGGCAACACAGGGTATGGCAGGTGGGAGAGGAGGCTCAGTGTTCTGCCATCGTGTGGCCTCCTTGCCTAGGATGAAGGGAGAGGGAGGTGAGTCTACAGAGAGGAGGAACAGACTTGTCCTGTGTGGGAGGGTGGGTGCAAATGGGACTGTGGACAGGTCACCAACTAGACCTTGTCACAGAACAGTCATGGGTGTGCTAGGTTGGTTCAGCCATAGCACTTTACACACCCTGATGGCAAAATCCATTTTTTTCACGGTGAACCATTTGATGAAGGCGTGGTTCATAAGCATCTTTAGATCCACTTGTTCTCTGGGATCTTAATTAGGCATTTATTTACAAAGTCCTAGAAGTCCTGAGTGGAAACTCCATTGGGTAACTTAGGAGGTGGCTTGTTCACAATGTAGCCTAGCAGTTTGAAGATAGCCATAGCTGGTCGGCTGTCCATCCCTTGACCTCTGGTGGTACCTGCAGGGGGTCTTGATGGGAGATGCTGTGAAGCTGTCCTTCTGCCCCATTGGCCAATAGCCAGCCAAATATTGCCTCCAGTTCCTTGGCATCTGGCTGGGATATGGAGTACCTTCTTTTGGACATCTCCATCAGGGACAGGTCCATGATCCAGATGTTAAGAACACACTGAGTAGTGAGTGCCTTGCAACTTCTCTGGAGTCATGTAGGATCGAGTTTCCACAAACGAGTTGGCCATGGAGTGGATGAACTGTCCACTTATATCAAAATCACACATCTTGATCTCCTTTCTGAAGTTGATGAGGATGTTAGAAAATTTCCCATCTTGGTGCATGATCTGGTTCTTTCCCTACAGATACTCAAGCACTGGAAAACTACAGTGCTGACTTTCCTCAGGATTTCTTCTGGAATTCCCTTGGCTTATTTCAAGACTTGGTCCAGAGATCCATCATCCATGTGCTCCACGTGGTTGCTGATCTTGCCAGCACTCTGGAAGGCCCTGTAGAATATCACAATGTAAGGGGAATTACACTTGTGCAGCACCTTCAACTCGAGGATGATCTGGTTCTGGATGGCCAACTTGATTTCCAGATGAGTCACTTTTCTGGTCATGATGAGGTCCAAAAATCCATACTGAATCTTGGTGACCACCCTCCTGTTCCCAGCTTCAAAATACTTTTAAATTATCTACCTTGAGCTCCAGATCAGTCACTTTTCTGGCTATAATGAGGTCCAAAAATCTGTACTGAATCTTGGTGACCACCCTACAGTTCCCAGCTTCAATATCCTTTTAAATTCATCTTCCTTGAGCTCCCTGACCTTAGTATTCTGGATAAGGCAAACTTTCAGTTGCTTCTGCTGCTCATTGAATTATAGCTCCTCCAGCTTCTTCTGGAGACCCACAGTTTCCTTTGGATGTGCCCTTGCTGTTAGGGGATGGGCCTCCAACAAAGGCCAGGTTGATGGATTCCTCCCGGCCAACATTGGGGCCCTATGGGCCTACAGTGGTGATATCTTTAACCAGGATTCATAGGGGACAGGCCACAAGTACGTGGTGCTAACAGGAGCTCAGGGCTGCAACAACCTAGGCTGGGACTGGGGCAGTGAGGCCAGGCATTGTTGCAGACGGTTTGAGCACATTTGGGCTGCAGCTGTGGAGCCACCCCTGCCAAGGCCTAACTTAGTGGCAAAGTATTGTTAAAGGTGCATCATCATACAGTGCATTACTCTGATGTAAGAACTGTTTGTAATGAGGTCAAGAGTAGATTACAACAAAGGAAAAATTAGAAACTATAGGTGGTTCCTTGGCAACAGATGGTAACTACTCTTACCTTGGTGAGCTCTGTGTAATGTATAGAAATGTCAAATCACTGAGTTGTATACCTGAAACTAATATAACATTGTATGTCCATCAAAATTCAATTAAAAAAATAGTTCCTTCCCAACATAAGAGAACATTTATTAAATATGCAATTAAATGTTTAAAAAAGAAGGGAAGCCAAACAAAACACCGTCCTTAGCAATACATAAGCATTAACTAGGTGACTTGTCTATATTAACATCATTATATAGTTAGTATTTAACTAGAAAAAGGAAAATTCTTTTATTTAACTAGAAAAAGGAAAATGCTTTTCTACATGGGCTGTTTGTCTTTAAAATACATATTTATTAATTTCCACATATATAGTGACTTCGAAATCATCTCACAATGCTGTAATTGAAATTGTAAGTTTTTCAGTATATATATTTAATTTATAAGGAAACAAGTACAAGAATCTAACATATACATATATATAAGATATACTTTATAACACAATGATAATTAAACTACTAATGGTAAATGTTCAAAGTGTAGGTTTGCATATAACAAATGTCATTTGATAACGTTCCCCAAAACAATTGAATTTATACTTGCAGCCAATAGAAAAGTGCAACTTAAAAGCAGTTCCAGTATTTCTAAACACATCAGCAACACAGCATGAGGAAGAAACGATCAGTAAATATAAAGTATCATTAATATAAATATATAAAAAAATCTTCATTTTAAAAGTTGAGTATAAAAACATTTCAAGACCTATATTCATTGTGTCAGCTGATTTAACCATTTAGTCTGTTCTTGGCAATAATTTATCAGTGCCATTTTTGCTACCTCTGAAAAATGGGAATCTACAGATTCTATAGATCTATGGTGGAAGTGGAAATGTGTAATCTCAAAGCACAGCAAGTGAGATCATGTTCACAGCATCAGTGATCTGTGCTTTTATCTGCTATACAACATTAGGTAGTGTTTTAGTCCTTTAGTTCTAACTTGCCTTTGTCCTACCAAATTATGTTTAGCAGTAAGAAGACTTTTAAATTTGGCATTGTTTGATGTTTATAAGGAAGCAAGCACTCATTTTAGAATTTTCCTTACTGTAAATTGGGCTCTACTCACAAAACAATGCCTTAGTTAGAAATGCAGTTTTGGGGGCGCCTAGGTGGCTCAGTCGGTTGAGCGTCCGACTTTGGCTCAGGTCATGATCTCGCGGTCTGTAGTTCGAGCCCCACGTCAGGCTCTGTGCTGACAGTCAGAGCCTGGAGCCTGCTTCACATTCTGTGTCTCCCTCTCTCTCTGCCCCTCCCCCACTCGTGCTCTGTCTCTCTCTGTCTCAAAAATAAATAAACATTAAAAAATAAAAAAAAAAGAAATGCAGTTTTGTATATATTCGGAGAAGAACAATGTATTCAGGCATATATCAGATCTGTTTTTCATTTTATGGAAATTTTTCTGGAATCATAATAGATCGCTAAAGACTTATAGCTCCTATGAACTCATAGATTAAGTCTTCCGATTTGTTTTCAATGAATCTGATTCCCATATTTCCCTACCTTGAGCAGCATGTCTATAGAGTGCACAGGTAAGAATGCATTGGAAAAAACCCCTCCTCAGAACTATATTTTCATATACCAAACTGACTATTTGCAGTCTTTTATACTTAGAATCCTCTCACATAACTTAATTCTGCAGAAATGGTCAAAATGACTTTTGGGGAATGTGAATATGTAATTAAAATGTAGCTTCATGTTGAATAATTTTCATCATACAGACATAATTTATTTGGTTGTATAATAGTATACATAATTTGCACCCTTAAGGCTAAATTTCACAAAAGTAAGGAGGGATATGAGTTTACATTGATAAAATACAATCATTAGAAAATTGTTCAAATAAAATAATGGATACTATTTACATTCTAAAACACAGAATTATCTTGGTTACAGCCATCAAATAAACTGTCCAAATGTCAATTCAGCAAAAAGTAAGTTAAAATTCACTAAAAAGCTAGATTTTGTTTAAAAGTTTTTACGAAATTAAAAATGACATAAAATAAAGATGTAAATGAGCACTTTTTTGTGTGTTTTTGAAAAACCCAAAGATACTAACTGCTCAGCATTGTTTGTTTGTTTTAAATTTGGAAATAAAAGAAGAATTATTAGTACTGAAACTATATATATATAAATATATATATATATGAAGCAGCAATGGATCAAAAACCAAGATTATTAGGCAAATATGTGGGTAAGTTATAAAGTGAGCAGTGTGAATGAAACACCCAAATGTGAAACTGAATACCTTACAGAAAGCTATGCAAAAGGAAAGTCAATCAACAAGTTGATTCAATTTGGTCTTGAGCAGTCTTGAGCATATTAAGTTATTATGGAATTAAGGTCAAAATCCACTAGATACATAGTTGACTTAGAAGATCAAGTTAATAAGAATGAAATAAAGGACTATATAGTAAAACTATATGTAAAACAAAAAGAGACTGAAAGTGAAGATTAAGCAAAAGTAGCATATGTAAGGTAATGTATCAAGAACAACCTTTTAAAATTGGCTATACTCCTTTATGGAGAACAAAGATTGAAATGTGAAGAATAAATTGTTAGAAAAAAATAGGTCACTTCCAAGGCCTAGCAATCGCTTTTGTAAAAAACCATCACAGTCTTGCTGGTAAAATAAGTTTTAGCCTCTCCATCCATATAGCTCAGTGTTGTACAAATAATGTAATATGAATAATATAAAATTTATTGATTTAAAATTTCTTGTCATGGGTCCAGGAATCTGCATTATAACAAATCCCCTCACAATTTTAATACATAGTTTTAAAATTTAATACAGAGTTTAAAGAACCACTGCTTTATGTACTTATTTCATTTAGAGTTCAGTAGAGATGACCACCCATCAAAGAGGTGTGAACACAGGAGTGACATAATCATACTTATAGTTCCCATGACGAAAATAGTCTATAGGGGCAAGGGCAGAAACAAAAAGATTGAGTTTGGAAGTTACCGCAATAATCAAAGTGAAAAATGATGGTCGATTACACCAAAGACGTAACAGTAGTAGTATTTGTCTTTCTGGTCTTAAAATCAAACTGTCATCCTATTAAATTTACCAAGAGAAATGCTCCCAAAAGTACTAGCCAGTAATTTTTTTTTTTTATTTACATGTCACACATTGTAGGAACAACAGCAAAAGAGTAACTTATTGGCTCACGCAGTTGAGAAGTCAAACAGTAAATTTTTCAGGAATAAAACCATTCCGTCAGGTTTCTCTCTCTGGTTATCTCTTAACTCATTTTACATCTATTCATTCATAACTCATAGATCTACTTCTTTTTTTGTTGACCTACCAATTTTCTACTTAATACCCGGTTGGTTTCTCTGTGTGGGAATGGAGGTTGGGATGTGATATATTTCCACATAGCTCCAGAACTATATATTCTAGCTTGGAAACCCAGAGAAAGAAGAAAATCTTCTTTCCCTGAGTTCACATACAAATTTGAGGAAACGGTTTTGATGGTCTGGGATGCCTTTCTTTGAGGGAATCATTGTGGCCAAGAATATAGGTTATTATAAATTGTCAGGACAGGAATGGTCAGATGGTCATCCTTATGGCCAAGATATTAGAGTTGATCTTGGTAATACCAGTAGAACCACAGCAAGGAAAAGAAACAGTTCCCCAAAATAATGAGGTTGAGGCTACCAGAAAAAGTAGAAGTAATGATGAGCATATGAAAACTGTTTCTATATCATTTATTTCTTTTCTAATCTTTATTATTTTCTTCATTCTATTGGCATAATCTTCATGTATTGTTCTTTTAGCTCCTTTAGGTGAAAAGTTAAATTGTTTAACTTGAGATTTTTCTTGCTTTTTGAGGTAGAGCTGTGTTGTCCTATACTTTCCTCTTAGGACTACTTTTGCTGCATCTCAAAAGTATTGGGCCATTATGTTTTCATTTTCACTTGAGTCCAGGTACTTTTAAAATTATTTTTTTTAGATAGTGAGTAAGAGAGAGCACTTGAGAAGAAGAGATGGGCTGAGAGAGAGAGAGAGAGAGAGAGAGAGACAGAGTGAGAGAGAATCTTAAGCAGGTTCCATGCTCACCATTCTCTTTATTGTTTGCATATTTATTAGTGGGTTTTGACTGGTCATTACCATTAGGTTTGTATATAACAAATTCTGTATATAGCAGTCTATATTAATTTTTGGTCATTTATGTTTGAACCCATTCTTTACTTCTCTCCTCTCCAAACTTTGCATATATGTTGTTATAGTTCACATCCTTTATTTTGTGAGTTTCTTGATTGATTTTTACAGAAATATTAATTTTTACTGCTTTTGTTTTTCCTACTTTTATATTGTCATTTTGGGTCTTTCCATTCCGCTCAAAGTATTCCCTTTAATATTTCTTGCAGAGCTGGTGTAGTGGTCACGAACTCCTCTAGTTTTTGTTTGTCTGGGTAACTCTATCTTTCCTCCCATTATGAATGATAGCCTTGCTGGATAGTGTATTCTTGGGTGCAGATGTTTCCTATTCAGCACTTTGACTATATCCTGTCACTCGTTTTCGGCTTGGAAAGTTGCTGCTGAGGCTTGCCTGGGTGGCTCAGTCGGTTGAGTGTCTGACTTCATCTTGGGTCATGATCTCATGGTTTATGAGTTCAAATCCTGCATCAGTCTCATTGCTGTCAGTGCAGAGCCTGCTTTGGATCCTCTGTCTCCCTCTCACTCTGCCTCTCCCATGCTCATGCTCTCTGTCTCAAAAATAAATAAAAATTTTAAAAAAAGAAAGCTTCTGCTGAAAAACCCACTGATAGCCTCTTATAGGGTTTTCTTTGTATGTAATTGTCTTCTTTGGTGATCCTGGTTTTAATTTTTTTATTTATCAATATATATTTTTTTTCATTTTAATTGCAATATGTCTTCATGTGTAACTTCCTTTTTTGATTTTGTTGAGGGTTCTTTGTACCTCTTGGATCTGGAGATCTGTTTCCTTGCTCAGATTAGGGAAGTTTTCATCTATTATTTTTTCAAAAAATTATCTGCCCTCTTTTCTCTCTCCTTTTCTTCTGAAACTCCTATAATTGTTATTATGTTTGATGGAGTCTCTGAATTCTCTGAGTCTATTCTATTTTTGTTTAATTTTTATCTTCTTTATTTTGTCCAGTTTATTTGCTTTCCATTATTCTGTCTTTTAGTTCACTGATTTGTTCTTCTGTTTCTTCCTTCATCCTGCTCATTGCATCATGCATGTTTCTCATTTTGTTTATTGAACTCTTTATATCTACTATGTTATTCCTTATCCCTGTTTTAATGGTCTACTCTTTTCTCAAATCCAGTGAGTTTCTTTATGATTATTAGTTTAAATTCTCTATCAAGCATGTAACTAATATCTGTTTCAGTTAAATCTCTGGCTGTGGCCTTGTCTTGTTCTTTCATTTGAGACATATTCCTCTGTCTTCTCATTGTGTCTAAGTCTTTGTACCTACTTCTTTGTGTTAGAAAAGTCAGCTATATTTTCTGTTCTTGAAGACGATGTTCTTAATGAAGAAAAGGTCCAGTAGTTTCCCTGTTCCCCAGGTCCTGGTGCTTCTGGGAATGAATCCAATGTGTGCTACATTCTGCTATGTCCTGGCCTCTTTATCCTTTAGGCCAGTCATCAACAGATGTTTTCTTTGCCTGTTGTGGGCAACGTTTGGTCCCTGGCCTTAATGTGGTCAATTTTAACTAGATGTATTCTTGTCTGTTTGTGAGAAGAAACCTGTTACCAACACCATCAGAACTGAGGCCCTGCAAAACTCCTGGGTAGGGAGGAGTGTTGGCAGGCTTCTGGGGGAAGGGGTCTTGGTGCTTTGTACTGAGCTTCCTGTAACTGGGAAGGGTATATCTACTGGGGCACAGGGGTGTGGGGATTGGTGTATGCAAGTTAGGTAACAAGTATGTGCACTGTGCTGTTCCCACAGGTGGCTGTGTGTTTATGTCTGAGGATATGGGAAGGGAATGGTGCTGATAAGTTTCTTTGTTCCCAGGGGAGTCTCTCCATGAATTCTGCCTCTCTGGGACATGCTCTAAGTAGAAAAAAAAAGGGGGGGTGGGGGCTAGCGTCTGGGTGACTCAGTCTGTTAAGCGTATCACTCTTGGGTTTGGCTTGGGTCATAATCTCATGGTTCATGAGTTCTAGCACTGTGTCAGGCTCTGTCCTGACATTGTGGAGCCTTCTTGGGATTTCTCTATTTCTCTCTCTGCTCCTTCTCAGCTTCCTCTCTCTCTCTCTCTCTCTCTCTCTCTCTCTTTCCCTCTCCCTCTCTTTCTCTCTCTTTCAAAAAATAAATTTAAAAAAATTAAAAATTAAAAAAGGAAGAGCAAAGAAACAAAACAAAACACTGTGCACACTAGGCACTCTTTGATCACTCCTTCCGAGCTGTATGTCTGTGGGCTTTTTGCTCTGTCTTCTTTCCAAGGGTAGGGCAATGCTTTCTGTGCTTTCCCTGAGCCAAATCTGCTGACCTTTATAACTCCAGGCGTTAAACCCCCCTGGTTGCAAGAACTCATGAAATTTGCCCCCTCTCACTTTCCAAGCTAATTACTAGGAAGAATTGTCTTCCCTCTGAATTTTCCTGTGTGCTAGTCTGCTTTTACTCTTCACAACAGCACCTCTCTCCCCACTGCAGTAGCCATGATCCATTTATTTCTCGAACTACATGTCAGCACTCCCTAACTTCTTTGATGTGGTGTTTTCTCTACTTTTAATTGTGGAGGTTTTTCTGACAGGCTTCAGGTAGATTCTGGGATATTTAGGATGATTTGGTAGTTACCTCGTTGTATTCATGAGACAAGGTGAGCCTACGTTCTTCCTACCCATCAGGCATCTTCCTCCTAAATTTCAAAAATTTATTATTTTAAGTCAAAAAGTAATTCACAACAATATTATATCTAAAAATAATAATATAATTATTTAAATGACAAAAGAATAATCTGTGTATAAATTTATTTATCCTAAATGAACAAGTCTTTCTGAGAGAAAATGTAGAACACAATTCTTCAGATTAAATGTTTAAATGTTAATAATGCATTAAATAAAACAGGGGCACCTGGGTGGCTCAGTCAATGAAGCGTCCAACTTCAGCTCAGGTCATGCTCTCACTGTTTGTGAGTTCAAGCCCCACATCTGACTGTGCTGACAGCTCAGAGCGTGGAACCTGCTTCAGATTCTGTGTCTCCCTCTCTCTCTCTGCCCCTCCGCTGCTCACACTGACTCTATCTCTCTCAAAAATAAACATTAAAATTTTTAAAAATACCTCATTAAATAAAACATAAATTTTAGTCACAATATCAATTCAAAGACTCTAATTTTTTGAAAGTCCATTTACTGATATCAAACATAATAGAGGAAAATACTGGATTTACAGTAAAGAGAGTGTGGTTCCAGTTTCAGTTCTGCTGCTGTGATAAGCAGAATTATAAAATGGGCTCTCAAAGATTTCCTGCCTTAATTCCTGAATAACTGGGGTATGATGAGATGTCAGTTTTGTAATTCTTTTGTTACATGGCATAATTGACCTTGAGATAGGAAAATATCTTTGATGTCCAGGTAAGCTAAATGTCATCACATTAGTCCTTAAAAAAAGGGGGGGGTGCTTACTCTTGCAGGAAAGATAGTGTAAAAAACTCAAAGTATAAGAGAGACTTGAAGTGCTGTTGCTGCTTTTAAGATGAAGTGGATGTTAGGGGCACCTGAGTGACTAAGTCAGTTAAGTGGCCAACTCTTAGTTTCAGCCCAGGTCATGATCTCACGGTTTGTGGGTTCAAACTCCAACTCAGGCTTTGAGGTGACAGTTCGGAGTCTGTTTGGGATTTTCTCTCTCCCTGTCTCTTTCTGACCCTCTCCTACTTGTGATCTCTCTGTCTCTCTCAAAATAAATAAATAAACAAACAAACAAACAAAAAGATGACGGTGATGTTAGAAAGATTTTGTGCAGCCTCTAGGATGAGAGAAATGATCCCACCTGACAGCCAACAAGGAAACAAGGACCTCAGTTTTGCCACCTCAGGAAATGAATTCTACCATCGACTTGAATAAACTTGGAAGTGTGGTTATTTCCTGAAGCTTTGCATAAAAGTCCAGTCTTGCCTACATATTTATTTCTGCCTTATATGGCCCTAAGCAAAGAATTCAGTTGAACTCACTGAAACTTCTGACCTACAATAAATGTAAGAAAATAAATGGATGATATTTTAAGCTTATAAATTTGTTATAACAGCAATAGGAAACTAATACATATGTAAGAGGTGAAATGAATTATGTATTTCTATGAATCTCTACTTCCACTTCTGCTAAGTGAAATAATTGAACCACATTAGTATCAGCTAATTTGGAGTTCCATGAAACATTATTCTGGGAGATTTTAATCAATTATACTTGAAAATATGTTTCAAGAGGTCAAATAAATTTAGCAAAATTTTATCATAACAAAGACTCTGATGAGTCCAGCACTTATTAAAAAATATATTTTTATCTGTGAGTACTTCAATATCTTTAGCAAACATATAAACCAATATGAATTCCAAATTGAGAATTTTGGGACTAGATAATTGTATTTTCTCTTTCTAAGATTATTTTCTATTATCCATTGCTAAAACAGATGAGTACCTTAAAAGAATATGTATAATAACAATTTGTTTTATTTTCTGATAAATTAAGCCCCAGTTTCAAATAGTTGTCTTTCCACCAAATGTTAGTTGATATATTATAATTTTTTAATTCAAAAGGCATTAACCAATGATGACACTTTATGGATAGTCAATGGATGACTCATTCTAATATACTCTTATTAAAGAGAAAGAGCACATTATTAGATGATGAGTATTAATATATAATTGTAGCCATATCACAGTGGTTAAATTAATTTTTAATTTATCTGAAACCTGTAGAGAAGAAATGGTTCCCAATAGTATATCCTCTATCTTTGCCAATTGTTTGTGATATATCTGAAACTCCATAGTTTTCTTTCAGATCTCAATGCGAATATTGCTCTCAAGTTATTTTCCTAACTTTCCAAAATAAAACAACTGCACTCTTGAGCAACCTGTTCTTAATTATCTGAATAACATTTATTACTCTCTAATATATTTTTATTTGTTTGTGTACTGCCTATTTATATTCATTATTATGTAAGTTCCATGAGAGCTGAGATCTTGTGTATCTTGATAACTACTTCTGAGGAATCTGGTCATAAGAGTATCTTCTTTTGCAATCTTGACCTTAAACATGTAATATCCTTCTGCTTTACTAGGGTGTAGTTAATCTTATTCTGAAATAAATGTCTAGAGTTTTAATTAAATAAACATATTTAAATTGTAGGCTTAAGTGAAAATAACATAATTTAAAAGTTTGGCTAAAGATACAGATTCTTCAGAAACTCAAGTTCTATAGACTTTCTTCCACTGACTTCCTTCTGGCCATTTAATAAGACACCTGCCAGCTCATATTACAAAATGCTACTAAAATTTCTGAAAATACCTCCTAACCAGTTGCCATGACAACCTCAAGATAACTTTTTTTGGTATTGTCTCAGTATTTTAGCTTTTGACCCCACAAATGTTAATGTATGGATTAAATGTTGATTATCTATTTATGTGAAGGAGTCTTTCTTTTTTTTCTTAAGATATGTCTTTAACATTAAATTTGAATTTATTAAATTGTTTCATTAACCAAAATTGCTTTGCTCAGGTAAAACAGCATGATAGGCAGCACACAACTGAGAATACTAAGCCCAGTTTTAGCCCACTAATCCATTGTATGACCTGCACTAAATCAGTTCCCCTCTCTGGGTCTCAGTTCTTCATAAAGATAAGGAGGTTGACTTGATGACCTGTAAGTCTCCTTACTAGTCTAATTTCCTAGAAATACAAATTATTGTTGTCTGAAATGACAACATGGTTAGGTTTACATAATAAAAAATATTTGCCTCTCTTATTTAACATTTCACAACCAAGATCTATCTTTATTCCATATTTTTCACCCACATAGATGCATAAGCATTATATGTTGCCTCAGATAGTGTAACGTGATTATAAAACATGCACAACTACATATGGGAGAATAATTTGCAAGACTGGTAAGAGGTAAAATTACATAAGCCACCGCTGATTTCTCAATCAAAACTGATTAAATTCGGGGCACCTAGGTGGCTCAGTGGGTTGAGTTTCTGACTCTTGAGTTTGGCTCAGGTCATGATCCCAGGGTTGTGGGATTGAGCCCCACATTGGGCTCCATGCTGAGTGTGGAGCCTGCTTGGTATTCTCTCTCTCTCCCTCTCCCTTGGCCCCACCCTGATTGCACATTCTTTCTCTCTCTTTCAAAATAAATAAACATTTAAAAAAAGGACTAAATTCATTCAAAACAGATTTCTCTTTCTACCATATTCCCAAGGTATTCTGTGCCTCTATTTTGTATTCATTTTATTCCTTCATAGATTAGAGTTCTTTCTGTGTATGTCTGACTCTCATATTAGTTTAGAGACTGGAAAGATAAAGAATTATCTCATGTTCATCATTGGAGCATTCAATTCTTGGAATGGTTTATTATACACAGTAAGAACCTCAATAAATGTCTTGAACTGAATTGACTCTAACTGAATTGACTGAGGTAATACATGTTACCTCATGTTTTTTTACTTACACATGAAACGTTATTGATCAAACCATCATCAAAAACAGAATTAAGCAAAATTTATCACTCTTCAAATTATGTTCAAATTTAATCCCACTCCATTTTTCTTTAACTTCATCATCTGAGGCTCTCAGAGCCAAGTTACCCAAGATCAGATAATTGATCAATGCAATAGGTCTAATAAGATGATACTAAAATTTTGAAATAGATAATATTTTTACAAAATGTAAATTATTTTGTATAGGTTTGATAATGTAGATGAACCAAACAAACTGTCAGTAATGATGATACCAAGGGGATTTTGAGAATTAGAGACCCAGGTTTTGCACATGTGTGACTTAAGAAGTCATTGTGAAAAAGATATTACACACACACACACACACACACACACACATACACACCCTAACCTGCCTATATCTTAAAACAACTAAATAAACTAGATGAAATATGCTTTAAAAATTAATTAAGCCACATTCTGGTAAGAAAGTGAGAATATATAAAATCTAGAAAATAATTAAAAACAGAAAACCAGAGAGATAAACAGAGAACTGAAACTGGCCTGCTATCGGGATATTTGCCATAGATGAATTTGTGCTTCAGTTTTCAGTAATTTATAGGGAAAAGGTATAGAAAAAACAAGCCAGGGACCACCAGAGATTATAGTCTAATAAAATAATCCATCTATTCTAAATAAAGTTGGGGATCCCTTACTACTAATTGTAATCCTCAAATAAATCTCTATATCCTGGGGACAACAAAGGAATCTCATCTACCTTGAACAGTCACACTGATTGGGAAAAAAACTTATATTTCCTCTGATAATTTATAACAAGCTATTGTCCAAATAATACCAAGTTTGGAATTTAATTAGTACTGTCTCTGGTAAAGTTCTTAGGTGCCTGGCAGAATCAATTCCATATTCTCTTTGGAAAGAGGAGAGGCTAAAGGACATTGAAATTAGTATAAAAATGTCAGATTTTCATAACATGAATAAAGAGAGAATTTGGCAAAGAAATTATTTAAAGAGATAATGGTAAATATTTTCCCAACGATGATAAAGAAAATCATCCTCTGGGGCCTCTGGGTGGCTCAGTCGGTTAGGCATCTGACTCTCTTGATTTTGGCTCAGGTCGTGATCTCACAGTAGTAAGACTGAGCTCCCCATTGGGTTCTGTGCTGGGCATGGAGCCTGCTTAAAATTCTCTCTCTTCCTCTCTCTCTGTCCCTCCTCCACTCACACTCTCTTTCTCTCTCTAAATAAATAAATTTTTAAAAAAAGAAGATTATCATCCTCAGATTCAGATGCCCCACAAATCCCAAACATGATAGTTAAAGAAAATATATAATTCAGACTATAGAAAACTCTAAGTAGAAACAACCTAGGTTATTCAACAAGTACATTGTAAGGAAAAGTAAAAAGAAATACAAGAAGAACCTATATATTAAAAGAGACATAAGAAATATGTCAACCAAAAAATGTATCAGCCAATTATAATGTATTGATGTTAATAAATACTGATTACAATAAACATTAAAAAACACATTTTTAAGACAATCAGAAACTCTTACATTTGTTGGATATTTGATTATATTGAGGAATTATTAAAATCTGGGTGTGTGAAAATGCTATTATAGCTATGATTTTACAAAAGAGTTCTTATCAGAGATAGTATTTTTTAGATAAAATGGTAACTAGAATTTGCTTCAAAATCATGGGGAGATTGGGAGGTGGAAATGGCTGTATGTCTAGATGAAACAAGATTAGCCATAAATTGATATATATTCATGTAGCGTGATAGGTAAAACTGTAGCATACATACTACTCCATCCCCCCACTCTCTGGCATGCGCAGACAAAAAAAAATACTGTTAAAAGCAGTAAGGAACAAAACAAAACAAAACACAACAAACAAACAAACAAAAATGACAGATTACCAAAACAAACAAACAAAAAATTATAGCTGACTCCTGAACAGCAAACATGGAAACCAGAAAACTGTAGATTAGTATTATGAATGTGCTAAGAGAAAATACTTGTAATTTTTTTAATTTTTAATTTTAATTTAGTGCTTATTCATTTTTGAGAGAGAGAGAGACAGAGTGTGAGTGGGGAAGGGACAGATTGAGAGGGAGACACAGAATCCGAAGCAGACTCCAGGCTCCTCACTGTCAGTCCAGAGCCTGATTTGGGCTTGAACTCATGAGCTGTGAGATCATGACCTGAGCGAAAGTTGGAGGCTTAACCGACTGAGCCACCCACGTGCCCCCAAATAATTGTAAATTAAATTTACATGTTTTGTGAAACTCTTTAAAACACAATGGGGAAATAACGATATTTGCAGACAAAAATTAGAGAATTGCAAACAAGATATTCCACTTAAAATTCTAAGGGATTCACTTTAGGCAGTAAAGAAATGAACCCAAATAGAGTATTATAAATATGAGTGTCAATGTATGTGAGTCTGAAAATAAAACCGCATATAATGTAAATAATATCATCTATGATTATTTAACAGAGAGGACAAAACAAGATATAATTAAAATACAAGATATCAAATCACATAAGTTGGGCATTATCATAATTAAAATTTTCTAAGATCCTAGTACTGACCACGAGGAAAGTAATGAAATGTAACAATTTTTATATTAATAATATAGGTAGGAATGTTAATCTTAGTGTAACAGTTAAAGAATAGAAGTAGAAATTATATATAAGCTAGCAGAAAGAAAAAGAAATATAATAAAAATTATTATAAAAAGAAAAAATGATAAAGGAAGAACAAATAGGAAGCATAAAATATAATGGTAAATATATATGTAATTATAATAACTAAAAAATAAATCCTCTAGTTAGAAGATAGGTTTTTTGTACTGGACTATATATTCAGTTTATATAGGACACTTCTAAAACAAGGTACGGGAAGTTTAAAATAAATAGATGAGAAAAGAGCTGCACAAGAAAACATTAAACTAAAGGAAACGAATGCAGTTATATTAATATTATAAAAATATACATTAAATAGAATACATTACTAGAAATAAAGATCCTCAGATTTTTAAAATGTAAGGATTAATTCCTAGAAAATGAATAAAATTTAAGGATTAATTCATAGAAAAATATGATTTTCAACTTATGTGTACTCTTTTGTATAGCATAATGTATATGAAATAAAACAGGGCAATATGTCAGGACAAATAGACACTATTATATTGAAAGGTAATAAGGGCTTCTTTTAATGAAGGGGTTAGGAAACTATGGCACATGAACCAAATTCAGTTTACTACACATTGTAAATAAGTTTATGGGAAAACAACCATGTCCATTCAAGTTTTATCTACAACCTCTTTAACATTATGATGACAGAATTGACTACTTGTAACAGAGACTGTAACTCAAAATATCAGACCCTACTGAGAAAACAATGACCAAATCTGAGGTAAATAAGTGTTTTATCCACTACTGTTAAAAATTTAGCATAGATACAGTATATTAACAAACAAACAAATTAGTTGGATTTAATAAATATTTGTGGTTGTGTCTACCCAAAAAATGCAAGATACAGATTCTTTCCATGCACACAAGAAACAACTCCAGGCTAAAGCATATCAACAAATTTCATGGTGCTGAAATCACGAAAATGTTATTTTCTGACAATATCACATTTTTTATAAATGAACAATGAAAAATAACTAACAAAAATGTTTATATTTTAAAGTGACTCATGAGTTGGAGAAATAATAAAAAGTAATTTTAACTAAACGATAATTAAAATGTTAACTGTCAAAACTTATAGAGTAAAATTTAAAATAGTATTTGGGATGAAATTTATAGATATGTATATCAAAAATGAACTTTTTAAGTTTAAAATTTAATTAAAGCATTAAAGACAAAACCATAGAATAGTACCTGGAGTGTAAAATGAAGAAAATAACAGCAGAAATTAATAAAATAGAAAAAAAATGCATACACTGAAATTAACAGCTTTTGTACAGCAATGGAAACTATCAACAAATCAAAAAGGCAACCTACTGAATGGGAGAAGATATTTGCAAATGATATACCCAACAGTGTTAATATTAAAAGTATATAAAGAGGGGCGCCTGGGTGCCTCAGTTGGTTGAGCGGCCGACTTCGGCTCAGGTCATGATCTCACAGTCTGTGGGTTCGAGTCCCGCGTCAGGCTCTGTGCTGATGACTCAGAGCCTGGAACCTGCTTCGGATTCTGTGTCTCCCTCTCTCTCTGCCCTTCCCCTGCTCACACTCTGTCTCTATGTCTCTAAAAAATAAATAAATGTTAAAAAAAAAAAGTATATAAAGAACTTATGCAACTCAATACCAAAAAAAAATACTTACAAATAATAAATTAAAAAATAGGCAGAGGACCTGAATAAATATTTTTTAAAGAAGACTTACTTTTATTATTTCATTTCAGGGAAATGAAAATAAAAACCACATTGAGATATCATCTCGCACCAGTCAGAATGGCTAGTATCAAATACACAAGAAATAACAAGTGTTGGTGAGGATGTAGAGATAAAAATAACCCTTGTGCACTGTTAGTGAGAATGTAAGCAGGTGTAGCCATTGTGTAAAGCAGTGTAGCAGATTCTCAAAATATCAAAAATAGAAATAACATATGATCAAATAATTCCAGTACTGGCTATTTATCCAAATAAAACAAAAACACTAGTTTGAAGATATGTGCAGGCTATATTTATTGAAACATTATTTATAATAACCAAGATATAAGAGCAACCTAAGTGGCCACTCATGGATAAGTGGAATATGGGATATGGAATATTACTCAGCCATAAAGAGTGACATCTTGTCATTTGTGACAACATAAATGGACCTAGAGGATATTATGCTATGTAAATAGGTCAGAGAGAGAAAGACAAATACTGTATGATTTAATTTTTATGTGGAATCTAAAAACAAATAAACACCCCCAAAGCAAAAATAGACCCATTTAAAAACACTGGTGGTTGCCAAAGAGGAAGGAGTTGGAGGGTTAGACAGAAAGGGGGGAAGGGTAGTGGAGGTACAGGTTTTCAGGAGATAAAAGGTACAGCATAGGGAATGTAGTCTCTGGTATTGTAATAGCATTGTATGGTGACAGATGGTAGCTACACTTGTGATAAGCATAGTATAATATATAAAATTGCCAAATCACTATGTTTGTGCCTCTAAAACTCATGAAACATTGTGTGTCAACTATACTTCAATTAAATATGTAATAAATAATAATAGGCAAAGATATGAATAGATGTTTCTGCCAGGAAAATACAAAAGTGGTCAATAAACACATGAAAAGATGCTCAACAGACCACAGTAAAATACTACTTCATGACTATTAGGATAGCTATTACAGAAAAAGAAAATAAAATAACAGGTGTTGCTGAGCATGTGGAGAAATTGAAAGCTTTCTGCATTGCTGACAGGAAATGAAAATGGTGCACTCTCAGTTGAAACAGAAGGGCAATACCTCAGAAATTAGAGATGGTATTAGCACATGATCTAGCAATCACCTTTCTGTGTATGTACTCAACATAATTGAAAGCAGAAACTCAAAAAAGTATTTCTATACCAATGTCCTTATTCACATTAACAAAAAGATGGAAGCAACTCAAATGCCAATCAATGGATGAAAAAGGAAATAAAATGGTGCGTGTATGTGTGTGTGTGTACGTACATGTAAATATGCATACAATGGAATATTTTTAACCTTAAAAAATGGAATATTGACATGTGCTAAACCATGAATAAATCTTGAAGAAATTATGCTAAGTGAAATAAATTAAACACAAAAAGACAAATATTGTATGATTCCATTTATATGAACTACTTAGACTAGTCAATTCATAGAGGCCTGAAGTAGAATGGTGGTTGCCATGGGCTAAAATTTGTTAGTTTAGGGAAGGCCAAAAAGTTCAGATGATGGATGGTGGTGATGTTTGCATGAAGTGAATGCACTGAATGCCACAAAACTGTGAACTTAAAAAAGGTTAAAATGGTAGGCTTTTGGTATGTATATTTTATCATAATAAAAGAAGCAAAAAATTCACTGTGTCTGCAAGTGCAGAAAATTGATTTGATATCAAAGTGGATATCAAAAAAGAAAAAAAAAACAATTATAAGTCTGTTTACTATAGTTTCATAAACTTCTACTTGCAATTTGTACTAGGTGCTACTATGATGTCTTTTATAGAAAGTTTGCCAAAAATTGGGATCTAGCACTCATAGAAATACTAGACCTGGTACAGAGAAAATGTCCCAAGATATGTATGTTCCTTCCATGAAACCTCTATTGCAGGTTTTTACCATGAATGGATGTTGTACTTTATCAAAGCTTTTCCTGCATCACTTGATAGGATCATACGGTTATTATCCTTTATTTTATTAATGTGGTGTATCACATTGATTTATTCGTGAATATTGAATCACCCTTTCAACACAGGAATAAATCCCACTTGACCATGGCAAATGATTACTTTTAATTTACTGTTGGATTCAATTCGCTAGTGTTTAGTTGAGAATTTTTGCATCCATGTTCATCAGGGATGAACATTTTTTATTTGAATCTTTGGATTTGGAATCAGGGAATGCTGGCCTCAGAGAATAAGTTTGGAAATTTTCCTTCCATTTATATTTTTTGGAATTGTTTGAAAAGATAGGTATTAATTCTTCCTTAAGTATTTGGTAGAATTCACCTGTAAAGGCATCTGACCCTGGACTTTTGTTTGTTAGGAGGTTTTTGATTCCTGATTCAATTTATTTATTTTATTTATTAATTTTGAGAGAGAGAGAGAGCATGAACAGGGGGCAGGAAGAGAGGGAGGGAGAGAAATAATCCCAAGTTGTTAGAGCAGAGCCCAAGAGGGGGCTCTTTCTCACAAACCAGGAGACCATGATCTGAGCTGAAATCAAGAGTCAGATGCTTAATCCAATTGAGCCGCCCAGGTTCCCCTGATTACTGATTTAATTTCTTTGCTGGTTGTCACAGTTCAAGTTTTCTATTTATTCCTGTTTCAGTTTTGGTAGTTTATGTGTTTCTAGAAGTTTATCCATTTCTTCCAGATTGTCTGATTTTGTAGTATGTAAGTTTTCATAACATTCTCTTATAATTGTATTTCTGTCATGTTGGTTGTTACTTCTCCTCTCTCATTTGTGATTCTTATTTATTTGGGTCCTTTTTCTTTTCCTTCTGATAAGTCTGGCTAGGAGGTTATCAATTTTATTAATTTTTTTCAAGGAACAAGCTCCTTATTTCATTGATCGATTCTGTTATTTTTTATTTTATTTTATATTTTAGTTTCTATATCATACTTTCACCTTCATAATAAATTCCATTCAATCATGGTGAATGGTTTATTTCTGAGCTTTCTATTATGTTCCCTTGGTCTATGTGTCTACTTTTTGTGCCAGTTACAGACTGTTTTGATTACTGTAGCTTTAATATATGTCTTAAAATCTGGAATTCTGATACTTCAAGCTTTGTCTTTCTTTGTCAAAATTGCTTGAGCTCCTTTGTGGTTCCAGAAATAATATTTTTTCTTGTTCTGTGAAAAATGCTGTTAGTATTATGATAGGGATTGTATTTAATCTGTATATTGCTTTGGGTAGTGTGGACATTTTAACACTATTAATTACTTAAGTCCATGAGCATGGAATATTATTCAATTTGTGTTGCCTTCAATTTCTTTTTACTTTTTGTAATGTGATTTTATTTATTTTTTAATGTACTTTATTGTCAAGTTGGCTAACACACAGTGCATACAGTGTGCTCTTGGTTTTAAGGGTAGATTCCTGTGATTCATCACTTACATACAACACCCAGTGCTCATCTCAACAGTGATTTCCTCAATGCCCATCACCCATTTTCCTCTTCCCCCTGCACCCAAGTAAACCCTCAGTTTGTTCTCTGTATTTAAGAGTCTCTTATGGTTTGCCTTCCTCCCTCTATGCATGTAACTATTTTTCCCCTTCTCTTTCTCCGTGGTCTTCTGTCAAGCTTCTCATGTTCCACATATGAGTGAAAACATACAATATCTGTCTTTCTCTTACTGACTTATTACATTTAGAATAATACCCTCCATTTCCATCTGCATTGCTGCAAATGGCAGGATTTCATTCTTTATCATTGCCAAGTAGTATTCCATTTTATATATAAACCACGTTTCTTTATCCATTAATCATTTGATGGACCTTTAGGCTCTTTTCATAATTTGGCTATTGTTAAAAGGGTTACTATATGCTTTGGGGTACATGTGCCCCTATGAATCAGCACTCCAGTATCCTTTGGATAAATTCCTTGTAGTGCTATTGCTGGGTCATATTGTAGTTCTATTTTTAATTATTTGAGTAACCTCCACATTGTTTTCCAGAGGAGCTGCACCAGTTTGCATTCCCACCAACAGAGCAAGAGGATTCCCATTTCTCTGTATCCTCACCAGCATCTGTTGTTTCCTGGGTTGTTAATTTTAGCCACTGTGACTGGTGTAAGGTGGTATCTCAATATGGTTTTTATTTTTGTTTCCCTGATGATGTGTGATGTTGAGCATCTTTTCATGTGTCTGTTGGTCATCTGGATGTCTTCTTTGGAAAAGTGTCTATACATGTCTTCTGCCCACTTCTTCACTGGATTATTTATTTTTCGGGTGTTGAGTTTGGTAAGTTCTTTATATATTTTGAATACTAACCTTTTATCTGATATGTCATTTGCAAATATACTTTCCCATTCCATCAGTTCCCTTTTAGTTTTGTTGATTGTTTCCTTTGCTGTGCAGAAGCTTTTTATCTTGATGAGGTCCCAATAGTTCATGTTTGCGTTTATTTCCCTTGCTTTTGGATACATGTTAAGCAAGAAATAACTGCAGCTGAGATCGAAGAAGTTGTTTTCCTGCATTCTCCTCTAGGGTTTTGATGGTTTCCTGTCTCACATCTAGGTCTTTCATCTATTTTGATTTTATTTTTGTGTATGGTATAAGAAAGTGTTCCAGTTTCATTATCCTGCATGTTGCCATCCAGTTCTCCCAGTACCATTTATTAAAGAGACTGTCTTTTTTCCATTGGATACTTTTTCCTGCTTTGTCAAAATTAGTTGGCCACATGCTTGTGGGTTCATTTCTGGGTTCTCTATTCCATTGGTCTATGTGTCTGTTTTTGTGCCAATACCATACTGTCTTGATGATTACAGATGTGTAGCAGAGGTCAAAGACTGGGATTGTGATGCCTCCCACTTGGTTTTCTTCTTCAATATTACCTTGCCTAATTCGAGGTCGTTTGTGGTTCCATACAAATTTTAGGATTGTTTGCTCTAGCTTTGAGAAGAATGAATGCTGGTGCAATTTTTATTGTGATTGCATTGAATGTGTAGATTGCTTTGGATTTTATTGACATTTTAACAATATTTATTTTCCAATCCATGAAAATGGAATGTTTTTCCATTTGTTTGCAACCTCTTCAATTTCCTTCATAAGCTTTCTATAGTTTTCAGCATATAGATCTATTACATCTTTGGTTAGGTTTATTCCTAGGTATTTTATGTTTCTTGATGGAATTGTAAATGGGATCAGTTTCTTTATTTCTCTTTGTGTTGTTTCATTATTAGTTATAAAATTTCAACTGATTTCTGTACATTGATTTTATACCTTGTGACTTTCCTGAATTCAGGTATCAGTTCTGGCAGACTTTTGGTGGAGTCTTTTGGTTTTTCCATGTAGAGTATCTTGTCGTTGGCAAAAAGTGAGTTTGACTTCTTCTTTGCAAATTTAAAACTGTTTTATTTCATTTTGTTTTCTGATTGCTGAGGCCTACACTTCTAACACTATGTTAAACAATAGTTGTGAAAGCGGACATTCCTGTCATGTTTCTGATCTCAGGAAGAAAGCGTTCAGTTTTTCCCCATTGAGGATGATATTAGCTGTGGGCTTTTCATATATGGCTTTTATGATGCTTAAGTATGTTCTTTCTATCCCGACTTTCTTGAGGGTTTTTATTAGGAAAGGATGCTGTATTTTGTCAAATGCTTTTTCCGCATCTATTGACAGGATCATATGGTTCTTATCCTTTATTTTATTAATGTGATGTATCACATTGATTGTTTTGTGAATATTGATCCAGCCCTGCAGCCCAGGAATGAAGTTGATCATGGAGAATAATTCTTTTTATATGTTGTTGAATTCAATTTGCTAGTATCTAGTTGAGAATTTTTCCATCCATGTTCATAAGGGATATTAGCCTGTAATTCTCCTTTTTCGTGGGGTCACTGTCTGGTTTGGGAATCGAGGTAATGGAGGCTTCATAGAATGAGTCTGGAAGTTTTCCTTCCATTTCTATTTTTTGGAACAGCTTTAGAAGGATAGGTATTAACTCTGCTTTAAATATCTTGTAGAATTCCTCAGGGAAGTCATCTTGTCCAAGACTCTTATTTGTTGGGAGACTTTTGATAACTGATTCAATATCTTCACTAGTTATGAGTCTGTTCAAATTTCTATTTCTTCTCTTTTGAGTTTTGGTAGAGTGTGGATGTTTAGAAATTTGTCCATTTCTTCCAGGTTGTCCAGTTTGTTGGCATATAATTCTTCATAGTATTCCCTGATAATTGCTTGTATTTCTGAGAGATTGGTTGTAGTAAATCTATTTTTATTCATGATTTTATCAACCTAGATCCTCTCTCTTTTCTTTTTGAGAAGCCTGGCTAGAGATTTATCAATTTTGTTTATTTTTTCAAAGAACCAACTCTTAGTTTCATTGATATGTTCTACTGTTTTTTTTTTTGTTTTGCTTTGTTTTGATTTTTTTTGGATTATATATTGTTTATTTCTGCTCTGGTCTTTATTATTTCTCTTCTTCTGCTGGGCATGGGGTTTCTTAGCTGTCTACTTCTAGTTCCTTTAGGTTTACTGTTAGATTTTGTGTTTGTGATTTTTCTTGTTTCTCGAGATAGGCCTGGATTGCAATGTATTTTCCTCTTAGGACTGCCTCTGCTGCATCCCAAAGGATTTGGGTGGTTGTGCTTTTATTTTCATTTGTTTCCATATATTTTTTAATTTCTTCTCTAATTGACTAGTTGACCCATTCCTTCTTTAGTAGGATGTTCCCTAATCTCCATGCATTTGGAGGTTTTTCCAAACCTTTTCCTGTGGTTGATTTCAAGCTTCATAGCATTGTGATCTGAAAGTGTGGATGGTATGATCTCAATTCTTTTATATATATCAAAGGCTGTTTTTTGACCCAGTATGTGATCGATCTTGGAGAATGTTCCATGTGCACTAGAATAGAAAGTATGTTCTACTGGTTTAGGATGAGAAGTTCTAAATATATCTGCCAAGCCCATCTGGTCCAGTGTATCATTCAGGGCCATTGTTTCTTTACTGTTTTTCTGTCTCGAAGATCTGTCCATTGCTGTAAGTGGAGTATTAAAGATCCCTGCAATTAGCACATTCTTACCAATAAGATTGCTTATGTTTATGATTAATCGTTTTATATATTTGAGTGCTTCTGAATTTGGTGCATAGACATTTATAATTGTTAGATCTTCCTGATGGATAGACCTTGTAATTATTTTTATAATGTCTTTCTTCATCTCTTGTTACAGCCTTTATTTAAAGTCTAGTTTGTCTAAGTATGGTTACTCCAGCTTTCTTTTGACTTCCAGTAGCATGATAGATAGTTCTCCATCCCCTCATTTTCAATCCGAAGGTGTCCTCAGGTCTAAAATGGGTCTCCTGTAGACAGCAAGTAGATGGATCTTGTTTTTTTATTTCTTTATCCATTCTGATACCTTATGTCTTTTGAGTGAAGGATTTAGTCCATTTACATCCAGTGTTATTATTTAAAGATATGGGTTTAGAGTCATTGTGTTCTGTAAGTTTCATGTTTGTGGTGATGTCTCTGGTACTTTGTATTCCTTGCAACATTTCACTCACAGAGTCCCCCTTGGGATCTCTTGTAAGGCTGGTGTATTGGTGATGAATTCCTTCACTTTTTTTTTGTTTGGGAAAACCTTTACTTCTCCCTCTATTCTGAATGACAGACTTGCTGGATTAAGGATTCTTGGCTGCATATTTTTTCCTGTTCATCACATTGAAGATTTCCTGCCATTCTTTTCTGGTCTTCCAGGTTTCAGTAGATAGGTCGGCTACTATCCTTATGTGTCTACCTCTGTATGTTAAGGCTCATTTATCCCTAGATGCTTTCAGAATTCTCTCTTTATCTTTGTATTTTGCCAGGTTCACTATGATATATCATGCAGAAGATAGATTTAAGTTACATCTGAAGGGAGTTCTCTGTACCTCCTGGATTTCAATGTTCGTTTCCTTCCCCAGTTTGGGGAAGTTCTTAGCTTTGATTTATTCAAGTACAGCTTCAACCCCTTTCTCTCTTTCTTCATCTCCTGGAACTCTCGTGATATGGATATTGTTCTGTCTGATTCAATCATTCAATAAATTCTCCTCTTGTGATCCAGAATTTTTTACCTCTCTTTTTCTCAGCTTCTTCTTTTTCCATAATTTTATCTTCTAATTAACCATCCTCCATTCTGCCTCTTCAATCCTTGCTGTGACTGCCTCTATTTTATTTTGCACCTCATTTATAGCATTTTTCAATTCATCATGACTATTTTTTACGTCCTTGATCTCTGCAGCAATAGATCCTGTGCTGTCTTATATGCTTTTTTCAAGTCTAAGGATTAATTTTATTACTATTATTCTAAGTTCTTGTTCAGTTATATTGTTTACATCTGTTTTGATCAATTCTTTAGCTGTCATTTTTTCCTGGAATTTCTTTTGAAGACAATTCTCCTGTTTCATCATTTTGGCTAGTTTCTCTCCCTTATGTGTTTTAAAAGCTTGCCCAGCACCTGTGGGCACTACTATATTAAAAAGGGGTCATACACTGTCCAGGGCCTGGCCTTCAGGAGACAGTTTATTTTTGGAGATGGTTACTTGCTTTCTGTTGTTGTGACTTGGTCACTTTATCTCCCTACTGGTAGTGATGTTTTGGACCCTCCACCAGGTGTTCTTTGCTTTGTTCCTTGAAGTAGCCCTGGTAAGGAAAACAAACAGACAAACAAAAACAAACAGAAAAAAAACAACAACAAGCAAACACACAAACAGACAAAACCAAAAACAAAAAAAAAACAGAAACACCAGCCACAAGTAAACAACAGGGTAGAGGCGGTGCTGATGGAAGATGAAAGAGGCCTTATCCCATACAAAGAGTGAAATGACAGGGGCAGGGAAAAAAGAAAGAATAAAAATTGACCAGAGAAACTATATGGCTTAATTGAGAAAGAGAGAAAGGAAAATTAAGAAGGAGGTGGGGAAAAAGAAAAGAAGATAAAGATGTCCAGAGATACTATATGACTTAATTCCAGAGAAAATGGAGAATAAAGAATGAGGTGTGGAACCTACATCAAGACAATGGATTAAATATCTCTACTTAAACAAACCAACAACCAGAGTCACCAGACTAGAGGAGGGAAGAGATAAGAAGGAGGAAAGGAAGAAAGAATATATCTATATAATAAGAATTGTCTGAGAATTAAACCAGGCAGCGCAGCAGTGCAGGTCAGGAGTAAGGGCTATCTGGATCCTCCAGTAGTGTCAATCCTACTCCAGTAGATACGCAGTTACCAGACACAGAGGGGTGTGGTTTGGTTTAGGTGGGTCCTGCCTCCCCTGTGGGTCCTGCTGTCCGATCCCTGAGGATCGGGTGGTGGTGGGGAGAGAAATGGATACCCCTTAGTCTCCCTCCACAGACCCAATGTCCAAACCACTCTGTTAGAGCCATCCTCACTGTGCTGTGGGTACAAATGAGCTGTTTTGTCTCACTCATCCAACTTCCATGCCTGGCACATGGCTGGGATTCAAACTCTTGCTCTTTTCACCCGGTACTAAAAAAGCGCCTCTCCACACTGCCCGATATGTGGTCCCTGGTTAGTGGATGCAGGCTGGCTTTGTCCTGTCCCACAGCTCTCCAGGGAGGGGATCACTTTCTCCTACTGTGGACTGTGCCCCTGACCTAGCCACCAAGCCCAGGGCCGGCTTCCCTCAGCCCAAGGTGCATGATCTGGGAAGCCAACCCCAGTTTGGAGAAAGAGATTGCATCTTTCTCCATCCTGGTCAGAGGTTTTTTTCTTGTCCAGATGCAGTCCTATGCTTCTTCAGACTCTCTTTCTCTTCCCTTTGTCTCTCCGCAGAAGTGGATCCCTTCCCTACATTCATTTCATCTCTCCCAGTTCTCAGTCACACACCTATGGCCCATCAGGTTGTCCTGGTGGGTCCCTGAAAGTGTGACTGTCCCTTTTTCTCCTGGACTCCTGGATTCAAAGTCATTTGCCTTCAACACTTCTTGTTTGGCCAATTAAATATAAGTACAATGACAATTATTTCCTGGTAGAAGCTTTAAGAAGACAAATGGGGGGGGGGGGCGGCATCTGGCTGGTTCAGCGCATGGATTTGTCTTGATCTCTGGGTTGTGAGTTCAAGACCCATGTTGGGTGTAGAGATTACTCAAAAATAAAATCTGAACAAATTTCCTTTTTACTTTGTTCTCCACCATACAGAGTTTGCCTTCTTGTTAGAACAGACGATGACGTACAGTGTAGTTGGTTTATTACCTGCTATTGGGGAAATGACACAGCACTAGAATATTAATGCTGGGGGCCAGAGTACCATCCTAGAACTCAGGCTGAGACCTGAGGCCTCCAGGCCTTCTGAATGATGAAGGTGAAGTTTCCAGGGATGCACAAGGAAGCGGCCCTTCTAAATTCATGCCACGTGGACCCAGGGCCTGGACTGACCCACGGACTATTTCTAAGGCCCCTATGAAAAATTGGTGGAAAGTCCAATGACTTAAATAGTGTAAACCCTTTAATGCTGTTCTCCTCTAAACTGTAAATTTAATAAAGGACTCTATAACTCGCTTTGCTATGTTTCATATGACTTATGTACACATGTAGAGTGTGGGGAATAAGTTTAAGAATTCTCTACAATTGTACCAATGGGTTAACAAGGCTTAGGGTGGAAAGCTGCCTCAGGGTGAAAGTGCCCAAGGCTATTAATTAAGTAAGATAGAGCATAGAGAGCAGAAAGCCTCTACATGACAAAAGTGCCCAAGGTTAGCTAACTAGAAAAGTACCTTTTAACCCTGATGTTGCATGCTCCAGCAATCTTAAATTTTAGAGATAACTGCTAATTGACTCTATCACCTACAGAAAAACACTTTCCATCTGGTGTCAGTATATCATTGTGTTTTGATCTCAAATTCAAATGCTGCTTGTCCTGAAAATCCTTTGCTTCTTACACACACAAATTAATGGTCATTATCTGATCATTTCCTTCTGCACATTCACCACATATGTAAAATCTTGAAAGCTCAATACATACAGAGTCAAAACTCCTGTTTGGGGCTCTTGTCTCCTCCTGGACATTAGTCTCTCTCATTTTCGTTTCTCCATCCACTCTCTTGCTGGACAAGAGAGAACTCCAGATGTAAAATCTGTGAAAGTAGAGGACATTGCTTACTCTGCAACAACTTCTTTGAGTGTTACAAGAGTCTATTATGTATACTTGAGTACTAAGATGATATTCTTTCTAGTTTATATCAAAATTCCTAGACGTTCCAAATCAATTCAATAAACATCCTCTTAAGGACAGAATATTAAGGACAAAATATTAATAGAACCAGGGAGCAATAACGTTCACAAATAGAACCACACCACTTTAGTTGTTAAGTATATTTCCTCACAAATGAGTTTTTGAGTCATGGCCAAATTTAAAATTAGAAAGATCTTGGCCTACATGACCTTTATGAGAAGTCTAAGAGTTCTTCATTTCTTAAAGAAGAAAGACCACAATACTGATTATATTTATGCACTAAGTAAGATATCTAGTTAAGATAACAATTTGCGACAGAGTTTTAGTGAATTTGGTGAGCTCTTATTTATTTAAAAAATTTGTTGTATTTTTCTTCTTGATATAGCCTTTGAAGCCTGGAACTGAACAACTTCTATGTAGAGTTCCTGTATTATCATCTTTGCAGAGTCGCTAGTATTCCTGGTTTTGATTAAAATTCAAGTTTTCTTTAAATAGTATGAAATATAATTCTTCGAATCTCTTTGGCATTGGTCAGGAATATATAACCAACTGAAAACTTTCCAACAGGAGACTAGTAATTAGGCACAGCTTGAAAAGTCAAGCAAACTCAATCTCCTTTCACTCCTATGGAGAGTCTACCGATTGCAATTGCAATGAAGGAATCTCAGATGTTGTTCTGCAGAGCTCTCCTAGCTCTCATTAAAATCAAATAGCAAAAATAATGAGTAGATAATCCATGAACTCATGGATTTAATCACAAAATCTTTTGAGCAGGAAACATATTCTCAAATAAACACCGAAGAAGGTACCTTATTAATAAAAGTTAATATCCTGGAATTTTTATAAGAAAAATAAAATATGTCATTTAGATTTCTAGAATTTTCCCTCACACTAAATGGTGGATTTCATTTTTTTGGTCTCTTTTGTCTTCTACTTTTGGTCTTTTAGGGCATCCCATAATAAAGTGAATTGTATTGTATACATTTTAGTCGCCATCCTTTCAAATTTTGTCAAGACCTTGTATGTATATTGTTTTCCATTGGGGGAAATGTCATAATTAAGCCTTTGCATAAAGATATAATAAATAAAGATTTACTAATGTCTAAATCAGGATGGCATATGGGCACCTGGATGGCTCAGTCAGTTGAATATCTGACCCTTGATTTTGGCTGAGGTCATGATCTCATGGTTCAGGAGTTTGAGCCCCACATCGGGCTCTGCAGTGACAGTGTGGATCCTGCCTAAGATTCTCCCTCTCTCTTTCCCTCTCTCTCTCTTTCTCTCTCTCTCTGCCTCTCCCCTGCTCTCTCTCTAAAAATAAATAAATAAACTTAAAAAAAATTTAAAAATAATTCAGATGGCATTGACTGGTGTTTCTTGATGCATATTAATTAAATTTGCTCTATATTTTATATGTGTGTGCTTTTGACATTATAAAAGACATCATCATTATTGTAGATTATAGACTTCATGAATAGTTTAATTCTTTAAAATAATAGCAATGTTTGTATAACCAAATAAAATGTAAACATCAAAGCATTACTATATTATCTGTGCATAATTTGTGCAAATTGCTATTCGTAAAAAGTTGATCTTTGCCTAATGTTTATGACTTACTCAATTCAATAAATATTTCCTGAATATTTTATGAAAGGAATATGAAAATAAAAATAAAGATTACACATTATAACGAGTACCTTAAACTCTACAGAAACAGTGTGCTTTTGAGATTCAGAAGATACGGGGTGCCTGGGTGGCTCAGTCAGTTAAGCATTGGACTCTTGATTTCTGCTCAGGTCATGTTCTCACAGTTGCGTGAGTTCGATCCCCATGTCAGACTCTGTGTGGAGGCTGCTTGGGATTCTCTCTCTCACTCTCTCTCCCTCTCTCTCTCTCTCTCTCTCTCTCTCTCTGCCCTGCTCACACTCTCTCTCTATCTCAGAATAAGTAAAAACTTAAAAAAATAAATAAAATATTCTTAAGATAGATAAATTATATCAGCTAGAGAAATAGAAAAAAATTATGGTGAAAGTTTCAATTTAGATGAATTATGAAGAATGCATTGAAAATTGACATGTACAAATAGAGGAGGACATTTCATCCAGAGGAAAAAAAAACTTGGAGAAGTGAAACCATGGTGAATGATCTACAACATCATGTAGTAAAGTTTTGTAGCAATAGACTATTGAGAGTCCTTTAGACCACTTTGTGCAAGATTGGGAAGTGTATAACTATAAGTGTATAACTTATAGAAGTATATAACTATTGGGAAGGATATGGAAGCCATTTTGTTTAAAAATGGATAAACGTTTTCAAATTGTATTTTGGGACGATTAATCTACAAGTAATGGGGAAAGTTCATGACAGAGAAAGACTCCAAATGAAGAAGCCACGAAGCAAGCTAAGGCAATAGTTCAGTCAAGAGATAGCACATGAAATAGAGTAGTTGCAGTGAGACTGAGAAGAAAGATATGGATTTGAGAAATGTCAAGGTAGTAGAAACCTTAGAATCTGAAAAATGATTGGCTGTAAGAGATGGCAAATGGAAATAAATGAAATAATTCTAAGCTTTTAGGTTAAGATTACTAGGAAAAAAGTGTATTCGTAAACAAAGATTTTCGGTTAGGGTTATTAGGACAAAGTTGTATGTGTAAACAAAAAGAAAGAAAGAAAAAGAAAGAAAGAAAGAAAGAAAGAAAGAAAGAAAGAAAGAAAGAAAGGGAGGGAGGAAGGAAGGAAGGAAGGAAGGAAGGAAGGAAGGAAGGAAGGAAGGAAGGAAGGAAGGAAGGAAGGAAGAAGAAAGAAAGAAAGGAAGGAAGGAAGGAAGGAAGAAAGAAAGAAAGAAAAGGAAGGAAGGAAGGAGAAAAAAGGAGGAAAGAAAGAAAATGTGAAGTAAGTTTTTTCCCCAAGTTTTTATGTATTTCTAGTTAGTTAACATATAGTGTAATATGAGTTCCAGAAATAGAATTTAGTGATTCATCACTTACATGTAACACCGGTGCTCATCACAAGTGCCCTTCTTAATACCTATCACCCATTTAGCTCATCTTCCTGTCCACCTCCCCTCTAGCAGCCCTCAGTTTGTTCTCAGTATGTTCTCTACAGTGAGGAGTCTTTATTTCCTTTCCCCTATGTTCATCAATTTTCTTTCCTAAAATCCACATATGAGTGAAATCATATGGTATTTGCCTTTCTCTGACTTATTTCACTTAGCATAATACACTCTGGCTCCACATTGTTGCAAATGGCAAGATTTCATTCTTTTTGATGACTGAGTATACTCCATTATATCTATATAATACTCCATTATATTGTTTTACATATATATAATGGAATATTATCCTCTTCTTTATCTGTTCGTCACTCGATGGACATTTGGACTCTTTCTATAATTTAGCTATTGTTGATAATGTTTCTATAAACATCGGGTTACATGTGCACCTTCAAATCAGTGTTTTTGTATCTTGTGGGTAAATAACTACTAGTGCTAATTGCTGGATAATAAAGTAGCTCCATTTTTAACAATTTGAGAAAACTCTATACTGTTTTGCAGAGTGGCTGCACCAGTTTGCACTCCCACCAACAGAGTAGGAGAGTCCCCCTTTCTCCACATCCTTGCCAACATCTGTTGTTTCTTGTGCTGTTTATTTTAGCCATTCTGATAGGTGTGAGGTGGTATCTTAGCATGGTTTTGATTTGTATTTCCTGATGATGAGTTGAGTGGAGATTTTGAGGAGGAATACTGAATGAATAATTTCTGTTTCAATAAGTACTATGCTAACATATATCATTTAGATCTACTAGCAAAACCATTTCAAGCAATAATCAACTCCCAAAAATAAGACACTTAAGAAAGGGAACAAAAAATTACAACTAAATATTTTTGTGATTAAATTATCTATTGAAAATTTGACAGTTGCTACTGACAATTCAGGACAAGAAAATGAAATGGATTAGCAAAAGAAATTTCTCAACTAAAGCTCAATGCTGACTTTCAGACAGTGTACTTTACTCTTTGACAGAATCATTTTTTAACGGAATATCTAAATAGATTTATATTTTAACATTATGCAATGAAATTACTTAAGCCTTCATTATCTGAATAGAACTGAGATTTATGTTAGTAAGTCACTAAGAGTTAGAAGGCATAGAAATAGCAACCAGCATGGTGTCTATTTAATGTTTCAGTTTATACTATGAAGACCTATGGGTAATAATGATGATACCTACTTTTAAACCAAGTGGCTAGTAAGGACGTCTCTGGAGTCAGACTACAGGGTTTAAATTTCTAGCTTTGTCATTTATTATGTGTCACTTTGGGCAATTTTAAATTCACCTCTGGTAGTTCAGCTTCTTTATGTGTACAGTAATATTAACTACCTCATATGGGATATTTTACAACTAATTGAAACAATATATGTAAAGCAAGCATCAGTAAGTCTGTAGAAACATTTCCTTGGATGTGAGTATTGTTTCTACTTTTCTATTGTTTCTTACTTTTCTGTACATGGATAGCACTAGATCTCTATACAGATCTTATGCCCTGAGAAAGAATTAATCAATTTCCTTCTGTTTTATAGTACACAGTAAAAAACTAATAACATGGTCTTCATGTTACATTTCATGTGACACTACATACTCTGATTTGGGCTGAAATAGTTCTTTGCCTTCCATAAATGGATGATAAAGAGTAACACATTGAATACTCACTATTTGTCAGGAACTGTTTAAAAACATTAAATGAATTAACTCAATGTCATAGCAACCTTATTAGTTAAGGTTTATATATCAGAGCAATAAATATAAGCATGGGGAAGTTATGTAATTTTTAAAATATTACACAGTAAGAAATAGCGCCAGAATTTAAACCTTGGCAATGCGTCTGTCTCTATAGCCAATTCTCTTAATTACCATGCTCCATAAGCTATCATTAAGATAGAGTTTGTCAAACCCATTAAAATATCATACAATATTACAGGGCATGTCTAGCCAATTCAGAAGAATAAATGGTTTGAGATATTTAACCCATTAGTAAAAAAATAGCCTGCATGTATGAATTCTATGTATTCATTACAGCAATACTTCTAAATACTATAAAGAGCTAACTTAAATTACTATGTGAACTTGAAATACAGTGAATGTTTATATATACAATGACTGCTTATCTGAAGCTGGTTTCCTAAATACTCTGTTTTGTAAGCCTTATAACTCAAACCCTCTCTAAAATCTTATTATCTGAAACTGGTTTCCTAAATACCCCACTTTGTAAGTGTTATAACTCAAATCCTCTCTAAAATCTTATTTAAATGTAAGACATATTTACTTTGAAGTAAGACCTAAAGAAATCTTGTTAAATCCCCTTATACAAAGAGATAGATGTCTTTAGGTAAATACCTGAGATTATTTTTCCTCCAAGTGTTCTCATATTGCAGCTAAAATTCAATCTTAAGCAATTCTAATTTCAGACTATGCTTTGTAATAACCACATTTCTTTAAATTTCCAAAGTGATTTTTGGGGTAGATTCCCATGGTTCATCGCTTATATACAACACCCAGTGCTCATCCCAACGAGTGCCCTTGTCAATGCCCGTCACCCATAAATAAGTAAATAAGCACATAAATAAAATAATAAAACTAACTAAATAAAAATAAATAAATAAATTTTGATGAAGTCTGATTAAAAAAAAAAAGAAAAATCCAAAGTGGTTCACCCAGCAATTACTCAATTTGGAAAAGTTTTATTGTAATGCTAAACCTTTGAATTTGTTCCTTCTTTCCAACAATGCTCAAGATTATAATGAAGAAAATAAAGATCTATCTCTGGGCTCTCAATTGCCTAGAACAAAAA